>JAQOOD010000008.1:29629496-29901121 GCA_029633175.1 Citrus glauca
ATGCTCAATTTCTTATGCCCAAGTTGAGTGTTCAAAAAATATTTTGGGTTCAAATTAGAACATTGCGATACCAGGGACCAACTTGGATTTTTGCCATCTCTATTTAATTTTGAAGTACTGTAATTTTTAATTTATAGTTGTTAAAAAAAAGAAGAAGGTTGTAACCATTAAATAAAAGTGAATATTTTTGTAATAAATATTATTTTTAAGAAATATTTTTACAAAAGCAGTAAATATATTATGGATTTTTTCTTTATAAAAATGACAGATCAAATTAACTTAACTTTGAAGGTATAGCAGTTAGTATTTACTAATGACTTTAATGTTGTAACTTTGAAGGTACAACTGTTTAATCTTAATATCAAATAATACATATTAAATGGTGAATTTAGAAATATTCTAATCCTTCATATCACCCTTTCATACATGTGCCATAATTAAGTGATATAAGGAGAATTGCATTGAGCTGTGAAATAATTAAACAATAATGTTGCTCATTATAATGAAAATTCACCTTTGATTACTTTTTTTTCTACACTTTTGAAAGTAGCATGACTACCAATGGGCCTTTAGCATAGTGGGAGAACACTTACAATATTGAGTGCAAGAGTTTGAACATTCATAAAAATATTATGGGGGTTAATTCCACTCCTCCTACAATTATTAAATAATTAAGTGGAGTTCGTCTATTCCTCACGAAATGTGAATGGAGTGGATATATCTCGAATATTAGAGAGGATTTAAAGAATTTGGACAGCGTTTCAAAGGAGTATATGCCACGAAAAAAGTCTCAGTTGTATAATCTGTTTGTAAATATTAATTGTAATATCTGATATAATATCAGTAACAGTCCTGTATAATAGTATTTCAAAAAAAATATATAGCATAACTGGTTGCTATAATTTAGATATTTAGGTCTTATTTAATATAACAATAAAATATTTATTAAATACTAACTGTTGCGATTTTAAAATGATCTACTAATTGTATGTCTTTATTATTTTTATAAAAAATATTATTTAAAAATTATATTTACTTCACACTATTAATTTTATTTTATAACTAAAACTTTTTTCACGGCAGTTGCAGTCCTCATCAGCAAACAAGATTTAACCATTGACATCAAATCTATTCCATGGGGGGAGAAGGGTTGACCTTGGCATCTAGGCATTCCCAACAATCAATGACCACCGTTTCATTAATTTTGTTTTGTAAATCCAAGTTCCCAACATCTATTTTCCTATAGGAATGTCAGCTACAGGCTTCATAAATTATAGATTTTTTGAAATTTAGATATAATGCTTAGTTACATTGTACTCATTTTTTTCATAACTTCCATCGCAGGTACACTTATAACATACGGTTAAAATCTAATTACGATGTATTATTATTATTTAATAACTACCAATTGTGTTTTTTAAAAAATACACACTCCGCGCTGAGCCCAGATCTGGTTTTCTTACCTTGGTTGTTAATGAAGTTGCACATAAAGAAGATACATATTTTTTTTATTCAGCCTTTAAAGGAGCTTTTACCTTCAAAAGATTATGTTTGGAATATTTTTTGGCAGGAATTTTCGTCAATAAGAATATCTAGAACCAAGTAGACGGGCCAAGTTTTAACATTTTTAATCATTTGAAAAAAAGTTGCCAAATGCCATTGACTAAAAGCTTCCCAGGACAATGTTTGCTTCAGCTTTTAAGATTCTGCAAAATTTCCAATGTTGTGCCTGACAAGACAATGATTCTCCCATTCGTCTAAAAATCTATTGAAAATAGTCATTCTTGTCAACTCATGATAACCTTACAATTGGTAATTGGCCTACTTGCAACACACTCATAAAAACTTGATCCATTTTTTTTTTTTAAATGTCTGTACGAGATCCTGTCACATTGTAATACAACACCTGTAGGATTAAATGTGCGCGTATAGATCGAGATTTGATTTAAATAACAACACAATTCTCTACTAATGAAAGACAAGAATTCAATAACTGATACCATAGGTATGGAATTTTGCGATCATAATCAGCAATTAACACATGCATAAACTCATTTCCTCTGAATATGATATTTGCACTCCACCCAAATGTCAGTACTTTGGGTGTATGAACATATCCTTCTTTGCCCTTATCCTCTGCTTTCTTCAAGCAGAATACGAATCTCTGTACCAACATGCCAACAAAATATGCAGTCATACATGGCAAGATGGAGAAGCACGATCAAGCCAGAAGGCATGAGCAATATCAATGCTACTAAATATGGGCCTCATCCAGTCTTTAGAGGACCTGTATTCATTGACTTTTCGAAGACTCTTACTACAGGCATTCCATCACCATCATCATTACTAACCCTCCATGACCGATCCTTTTTCCTCTGAGGCTTCTTGTGTTGTTTATGCGATGCACTGGGCTTCTTAACATTGACCTTTTTTGAAGCAAGCCCATTGGCCAGGTCAAATGAGCTAAGATCGTCCAGCACATGCTCGAGAACAGGTGTTGTTCTATCTCCATTTGCTGGAACTTCTTCAGCATTGGATGCATCGGATTCATGTAATTCCAACAAGCTGGATGCTTGAGTATCTTCCATACCAACTTCCTCAGGAGACATTCCAGGAGGCATCTCAAAATGGGGCAGCTTCCCATCAATGAAATCCTTTAAAATTATCCGAGCTGCTCTAGTTTCATCAGGCAGTCCACTTGAAGCAACATAACCACGAGAAGCACAATAAGCCCTCAAAAGTTCTAATGCCAAAGGTGGCCGAGACTGAGATTCATATGGCTTAGGTTTTGGTAGATTTATCTTGTAGACATTCTCAATGACATGTCTTGGGACTCGATTGGCCACAACTTGGACAGCTTGCCGGTGTTCAGTCATCCGATCAATAGGCAGAACTCCAGAAGCAACCATATCATATCTAGAGCTTGAGAAGGATGGGAAGACCAAGCCAGGACAGTCACAGAGGACCAACTTTTCAGAGATTATCAATGTTTGGAAATGCTTGGTTTTTCCGGGGGTAGAGGTGACACCCGTCCGTTTCTGGCCGACCAAAGCATTGATAGTTGAGCTTTTCCCTACATTAGGATACCCCACAAATCCCACAATTACATTCTTAGGTGCTGCATTTCCTGCAATATTTTCATCAACAGACTGAACATTTGATTTGCCTGCGCTACTGCAGCCTGATTTCCTTCTCATTTTCACTATCTCTTCTGCCTCATACTGCAAACGGGCCAAAAGCTCTTCTCTGCTATATATTTTTGTTTCAGGGTCATCTATATTTTGTTGGGTATCCTGTGTCCTCCAAGTGTCACTGACTGCTTTACCCTCTAGAGCTGCCGAGGCAGCTTTAGCTGACCAGAACACAAAGAGGATATCATGATCCTTAAAGTACTTTGCCCATCTTTTCCTGCGATGAAAGCCAAGGCAATGTAAGAGGTCACAGAATTGAAGTGCAGCAGACTTGGTAATGTAGACAATCACCTGACAGAAAATGGTAAAAGATCTGCCTTGTTCACCAAAAGCAGTGTTCTCTTATACTCATCAATTTCTCGTGCATAAGCCTGCATTAGATAATACCCAATGTTGAGTGATGTAACTATATTATAGTGGCAAATAATAAGAAAAATATATGATCACTTTTGAATGGATAATTCCCTCGAATACAAGAATAAAAGATTTAATTTATATTATTTAGTAAACCATATAAGAGACCAGAATATGCTTTTAAGTCAAATAAGAAAATAAGGAATAAATTATTTCTAAACTAAACATAAATAAGAAAACATAACTCCAAATATAGTCATTAAAAGAGATCCAAAAAGTAAGTCCCTTCCATCTTTCCCTAATTCCTTCTTTTTTTCATTTTTCTGTTCCCCACAAAGGGATAGAAAGTAATTTTTTTCATCTGACAATGAATAGCCTTCTTCAGCCCGAAATCAGATGCAATAGCTTGTCGAAAATGATTAAGCATTGATGTTTTTTTGAAGGTTAACCCAATAATGAGGGGTTAGGGGGAGGGGGTTCAAGAACTGTGTACAAAATTCACAATTCAAATATTACATGTTTTCCTATCAAAGTGTTTTTAAAAAAAGAAAGAATGTTATATCTTTTCATGTGAAGAGAATTAACATTTTAATTCACAGTGCATCTAAACTAATGAAGCCTAAGAGAATTCAAATCTCAAAACAGAGCCTCAAGTTAATATGAGAAAGATGAATATTGTTTATAACAAAAGAAATAACACATTACCTCAAGATCAGGGCAGCGGTAGAACAGGGGGTCTCGTGCATCAACAACCATCACAATCTGAAAAAAGGATACACAATGTGACCAGAATATCATGATGTAAATCGGACAAAGGAGAGATTAATGTGGTGAATACAAGCATAACAACAATAGATGAAATGATACTTTAAGAATACAGACAAGTAACATACAAACACAGGTACTAACTCAAAAACTGCTAAACCCAAAAACTATCCTTAAAATATAGGTTCACTAATGTTGAAGTTCAGCCAGACAATATCACAAGGAAACAGAAATTCTAATTATCCGATACAAATCAAAGGTTCAAAGAGGTAGGTCATCAATTAGACCACAAAAAAACATGAGTGCATAAGGCACACAATATCAGATTTAAGCCAATATTTGTATTTCTGATCTATGAGGTTTGGAAAATTAAGGAATATAAGTTCAAAAATACAGCCTACAATATCAATATCAAATATCTAAAAAAATCTCTCGTGAAATTAAAGAAGCACCAATAGGAATAGAGTTAACAAAGCTTTTTCAAAATCATATAGTGACATAACTAAAGATAGCAGTCCAGCAAGAAAAATGTAAACATAACATGATTAACAGACAAAAAGCTTTACCAAGTCACTACGTTCAAGAACCCGCCAAAGCTGTCTCCACATATCCAAATTCTTCTCAAACGGAGTAAGAACAAGCTTCTCATTTTCCTCCAGCCTGAACCAAACACAGCACAACTCCGCATAAACACAAATACGAATTAAAAATCAATTATAAAAAAAGAAGGCCGATTGTAAACAGAGCTAACCTGGCAAGACTCCGCCGCCAAGCTAAAAAAGCTTGTCGCTCATTATCATCAAGTTCCTCCACAGACATTGAAGGATTCCACGGCGGCCTACGTGGCACTCTAAGGTTGCCAGCGTGCAACACCTCCTCCTCCTTCCTCTCCTCCGCCGTCATCATCATCTCTCTGGTACTACTCCAGGACCCCTCATCTCTAAATACCCATTATTATCATTATTATTAAAATTAGATTAAACATTATAATTTCATTTATTGATTAATGAAAAAAAGAAAAAAAGAAAAGAAAAGGGGGAACTCACAAATTGATTAGGGGGATAGGGACGGGGTAGGCCTCGGCTTCCTCGGCCTGTTGAATGACAGCGTCGATGTCGTTGACGTCGGTGACGGATTCAAGAACCTTCTTGTGTTGCTTCCGGTAGAATTTGCCCTTTTCTTTGGTTTCTTGGATCATGTGATTGTGGTGCTTCACTAGGGCTCTTCCGAGTCCTGTCTTTTCGTTCTTCCCCATTTGGTCGCTTTGATGGTGAAACCCTAACCGACGGATGCTATATGTGCTGGTGGCTGATAGATACTAAAGGGGATTAAAAGAAAGTGATGATGATGAATGACAATTGCCGGCAATATTATTATAACAAATATCAGTGCCAAAACTCTTGGCGGTGGCAATAGAAAGGGCTGTTGAATATGCATACAGCAGCAGCAGCAGCCTTCTAATTTGTTTAAAAATGTTGTTCTTAGGAGTGCCTTGTTTTTATTTCATATTTCGGGCTATTAGTTTTCAAATTGGGTCGTTTCTTCACAGCCCTTAAAATCCCTTGTAAAACACTGTTTGTTTCACATAAATTATTTAAATAAATAATGTTAAATTAATTCATTTCTGATTTTGAATAGAATTTCAGCCGGTTTCTCATAACTTTTCAAATAAAAATTTATTTAAATAGAACTTTAATTAGTAGAACTTTCACAAAAAAAAAATTAATTATTTGATTATCAATGAAAGCTTTTATTAAAAATTATAAGATTATTCTAACATACAAGCTTTTTTAAAGTTAAATTATAAAAAGAATGAAATAAGATAAGATTATCAAACAAGTTCATTTTACATATTTTGACATTTTAAATAAAATTTTTAATCTCTACTCTCAAAAGTTTAAAATTTAAGATTTTGCTAGTAGAGGTAAAATAATTTATTTAATTTTTAAAAACTCTACTATAAAAACAACCAAACAACAAAAAAAATAAAAAAGAGTTTATGGAATTAAATAAATACTTATAATCATTAGATAACCTATACTAAATAGACACCTTATTTAACCACTTAAATAAGTTATTATTTTAATAGATTATTTTACACCTATGCTGTATATATTTTTAAAAATTTATAAGAATTTAATTTATAGAGATAGAAATCATATAAAAAAATAAAAAAATTTAGGATTTTTATGTATTTTATAAATAGAAAAAATACTTTTTTTAAGGGTGAAATTTTATGGAAAGACGTTAATTTTAATATTTAAGTTTGTATTTCATAAATAAAAAAGGATATTTAAAAAAAAAACAAAATTTTGAAGAGGTCTTCTAAGCTGGAACTCTTCCAAATTTTGAGGTAAAATATTTTTGGCCCAACAGAGCCCAGAAAAGACACTTTTTTTCTTAATTCCAAAAACACCCTCAAATTTTATATGATGCCTTTGTTGTGTGTTTATGTATGTGGGCAGCACGTGTCATTTGCAAAGGGAAAATGCTTCTACAATGCGGAGAAGTCTTGGGTGCTACTCTTTCATTCTTTTTAATACGTATGCTTCAATGAATTATGATAATATTTATATTCACGTGACATGACTGAATGGTGAAGAAGCGATACTCTAAGAACACAAAACACATTTTCCCAGAATAAATGCACAAAATCGCTATTTGAACAGTAATACTAAATTGATCTTAAAGTTTTATAACATCGTTTAGACATTGAAGTCGCTTTTGACATGTTGTTTGTATACTGCATTATTATATAAAGTAATACAGTCAATATCTAGCAACATAATAAAAAGTAGCATTATTAATCACTTTGCAAGAGGTTTCTGATATGGGATAATCAATTGGTCTTGGACTCATGGGCGTGGATATTCATTTCATGAGTTTGTTACCACTTTAAGGTTAAGATATTGGTATTTTGAAATACCAACCCATATGTTATAGTGTTGTTGAGGAGTTATGGCTGCATTATGGTTCTTTCATGCTCTAATTTTATATTGAATAAAAATTTAAATTATTATTGTTAGTTAATAAATAAATAAAAAGAGTTAAATCTTATACTCATGTGTTACTACCAAATACAAAAATACCTATGACATAGTATTTTTAGAAGTTCAAGTGAGTTCAGATCTAAATATGATAACTTAATTGTATCTTTAAAATGTTTAGTAAATACTTAATATAGAAACTAAGGTGATTTTATACTATATATAATTGTTTGATTTTTATTATTTTATCAAAATAATCATAATATCATTAATTAACTTTTTATTCGTACAACAGTAGTACAATTCCAAAAGTAGCCGTAGTTTCCAACATTTCTTGTACTCGGCGTTATTTTTGGGTTGGAACTTCAACCAAAATATCTAAGATTTGTGCTTCATGTTTTTGAATGGAATGCATGGTTGGCTGAATGCAATTAATTGGCCTATATAAACATCTATGTATAACTTCAAATTTGCACGATCTCAAAGAGAGGACGACCCAGTGGATACTTCAAAATTGAAGTACTTAAAGGATCTATAGAATTGAGGGAGACGTGAAGACGAAGCAGCTATTGTTTCTTTGATGGTGTGTTTATTTAAGCTTTTAGGGGATGAGAATGAAGAAATGTAAATAATACCTACATTTACTTGGCAAAATATAATTTGGTAATGGAAATAAAATATGTAGGTCCTACATAATTTAAAAATAAGAAATAAGAATTCTATTCTCATGGGAGGTTGGGTCCGTTGGGAATGTGAATGAGGGAATGAGAATAAAACCATGTTTACTTTTATATCCCTCTAATTTTTTTATGTTTCTTGAATTACCATTGTTCAAATCACAATTAATTTATTATTTTAAATGTCATTATTATTTTTATTATTAAATTTTATTAACTTTATTATTTTAGTTATTATTAATTATTATTATTATTATTAATATTATCATTATTAGCATTTATTATTATTCTTATTTTAATTAACATCATTTTAATAATAATATTTAGGAAAATTATCATTTGTATACTCTTAGTTTACTCCATTATCAAAAATACTACAACACTTTGAGGGTGTATCAATCGTCCACCATAAGTTGACAAAATGTATCAGCCGCCCACCAAACCGTTAGTTGCTGTTTAAATATGATAACGTCAGAAGGGTAATTTGGTCTTTTCATATGATACAAGTAATAATTTAATGGTTTACAAGTGATAAAAAAAGAATTTAAGGGTATACAAGTGATAATTTTTAATGGTAAAATCATCAATTCACTGTAATTTCGTTAACTTTCAAATGAAAATTAACAGTTTGGTGATTGGCTGATATATTTCGTCAACTTAGGGTGAACGATTGATACACCCTCAAAGTGTTGTAGTATTTTTAATAACATAACAAATATATGGTATACGAATGATAATTTTCCTAATATTTATACATGTATCTAGTTAATGAAAATTACATTATTTAACACTATGAGTATTTTAGTAAATTGATTCGCATTCCTATTTATTTTGCTAAGTAAACACATCAATAACATTTCAGCACATTCTCATTTTCATTTATTTTTGCCAAGTAAACATTGAAATCTCATTTTTATTCCTCATTCATATTCCAATCAATTCTCATTCACAATATATTTTCATTCCGCCGCATTCCTATGACATGAAGTAAACGCACCATTAGCATTGTACATATGCCGCTGCATATTGCTTCTTCGTAAATATCCACCCATTGATCATACAGCAGGTCACATAAAAGATTATCTATTGCCTTCGCGTCGTCTCCATAGCCATAGGCACCTCTTGGAAGCCATCCATAATTATTTCAATATGCATGCATGCATGCACAGAACACTTGGTTTTAATTTGTAAGTGCATGTTGTGATTATGCGCTTATATTATGCTCTTGATCTAGAACTGTACAAGTAGGAGGTTTAATCTTAACCATTGATAAACGACTAAAGATATAATACGTCACAATATAACTCGACATTATACGTAATGGTATCATAGGGAGTAATGATGCTGCTAATACTTTTGCTAATTAAGTGTCTCAAGATTTGTTCGAATGGTTTCGTGTTTCTTATTTATTTTCATGCATTGCATTTCCAATTTATAGTATGTTGATTGCTGACATTTAATAATTTTTAGGTCAATTTGCACTTGCAAAATATAAAAAATTCTACCTTAAATTAAGGTAGCTTCTTGTTTTGAAAGGGGAGGACATAGTCCAAATTTAATTTTTAGTCCATTATCTTTCTCTGAAGTGAAATTTAGGTGGCTAAGTCAAACAAAGATGTATTGGGAAGTGACATGACCTTTAATAATTGTTATGTTTTAATGCTTACTATGAGTATCGCCACATTTAATTAGTTAAAAAGCATTTTTTACAATTTTTACACTAATATATTATGTTATGTTTTAGTACTTATTGTGAATGTTGCCTTATTTTATTAAAAAGTCTTGGACGCTTCTAGAGTACTATTCTTTTTCTATTCAATACTTATTATGTGTATATTTCAACTAATCATTTTAGCATACAAACTTAAGTGCCATAAAACAAAATATCCTAATTAGTCCATAAAATCTAAGTATAAACCAAAAATTGCTTACAGTAACTCAAACCAATTAAGTCTTCATATTGAAATCAAAAGTACGAAAACTTAGGATTAGAATTGCTTTGAAGCATAAAGCCTCGCTCATTATTTAAGATTAGTTGGCTGATAGTTGTTTGTCCAATTAATAGAAGAAATCTATCACAAAATAACTTTTCAGATTGGATTAATTTCATTAATAATTGATAAAATTAAATCCACATGAATAATAATAATGGGCTAAAGGAATCATAAGGGCTCCAGTAATGCACACTGGCCCATATAACTTCTCACTCATCTCTTGATACATGTTGGAAAATGATACACCAACAGTGGGCGGTGTGAGAGAAATTAAAGGAAAGTTAAGATATAAAGCTGAAGCTGGAGCTGCTTTCGTTTCTTTATTTAGAGTTATGCTGCATTATAATGCAACAGCTTATTGGGTACTGTACAGAGTATTTGAAATCAAATACCAGAAGGAAATACCAGTCGGTAAGATTTCCAAACGACAGAGTTCGCGGGTTCTTCGCCAATCACTAATGGTTCTAGAATGCATGCATGCAAAGATGTTTACGCAATTACTTATTATTATAATCAGGTCAAAAGCCCTAGAAATAATTTTTTGTGCAGAATTGGCTGGGCCCATATTCCATACAACAAATTACAAGGTAGGCTCCACTAGCTTGAGAAGACCTTGGGGCATCCCTCCAAGAATTGCACAGCAGGACAGTTATGGATCATGACCCTCATTGATCACTCATACACCCCGTCCGGTGAGTGGGTTTTATCATAGCTCGAAGCTCGTTATTTATATGCTGTTTATGGCAATTTCTGTTCCTTTATATTCCATGTAGGACTTCGTTCGAATCCTTGTACTTGACTGCTTTAAAGTTTATTAAGTCAAACCAGCAATGATGTCTTCCTATTGCAGTGAAAAAAAAAACATTATTTTTTATTGGTATATTCGTCCTTGAGAGCTTCACTTATTTGGATTAGTAGCATGATAGTTATTTGTGCAAAATTAAGTGGAATCTTATAAGAAGTAGAAGCTACTTTTATCAAACCACTTGGGCTACAGCCCAAGTGGCTAGGGCTGCTGCCCTCCAACTTGGAGGGCAGCAATTTGAACCCTCACAAAAGTATTGTGGGGCTATTTCATTCCTTAATTAAAAATTGAGTGAAGGCAGTCATCTTCCTTACCCATGAGTGAGGAGTGGACATTCCTCGAATATTTGTGAAGGTTTAAATTTGGGCAGAGCTCCATTAGCATTGATGTCAGTTGGTCCCAGTATTAGTCTGATTTGTAAATATCAGTTATAGTCTCATACAATATGAGTTGTAATCTGAGCAATAGTCTCATGTAATAATAAAAAAAAAGAAGCTACTTTTATCTTTCCGTCTCTCTCTGTGCTCATCTTTGCTTCACAGCAAAAGCATCTGTATACTTCAGCGGGGAGGAAGCTTCTACTTCCTCTCCGGTTAACACCCACTTTTCTATCTGAGTACTTTCTTTTAGTTTTAACTTTTGTGTGAAAGTATTCTATTTTCAGTTTCCACCCAAATACATGGACTTTTGGTAGTTTTATTTTCATCATATTATCAATAAAGTTAAGGATTCTAACATCTAAGTCCCGAGTTAAGTCCCAATGCATGCCCCGCTTATTTATTGAATGATGGATTTCATATTTTATAAAACTGCTTAATCACCATTGAATGAATGAATATCATGTTAGTATATATGTATCCATGATATTGATTTTGATGATAACAAACAAAATTAAGAATGATTAAGTTTTTAAAAGCTCAAATTATTTTAAATAAATCATTATTTTCATAATATAAATGTTTTATACTTAATAGAAAAATGATTTTATAAAATTGGTTGTTTTCAATTAATGCTATAAATTGAAAAGTTTTGAAACTCTAAAAATGGACTTACTTGTAAAGTTTTATGACGATTTGAGCCATAGTATAATTATAAAAAGTTTTGGAGTAAAACTATAATTTAGAAAATAATTTCACTATAGTAAACGGCTAACCGATAATTTCCAGAAAGCATGTGCTGCAAAGTATTGTTAAAATGATGACTCTGGAAAATCATAGTGAACCGTTTACGGAAAACGATGAACCGATTATTTCTAGATTGCTAACCTTGAATCGTTTAGTAAGGACGGTTAAGCCAATTTTATTTTTACAGGATTCTGGAAATTAACGGCGATCCGATAATTCCAAACGGTTAACCAATTATTTGAAATTCAGCCCAACGGTCACTTGAACCAATCAAAACGGTTAACCGATAACAGTTAACGGTAATTCGATTTCATGCAAAAAGTTTGTAACGGCTAGTTTTCAGCTCCAACTATAAATAAGCTAATTCAAATTCAAACAAAGGTCGATCACAACATTATCATTGAACTTATAATCGAGAATACAACATTCATTGAACTTTAAATTCGTTCTTGATTCATTATTTATATATTGAGCATAGATTTGTAATCGTATATTTTGTGTGAGAGAAAAACATATTTGTAATCTTTGTTTTGATTTATTGTAAGTGTTGGGATATACTTAGGTTAAGAGATTGGGAATAATCTCTTGGTGTAAATATTGATTGACATCTTTGAAGTCAATTGTAAGTGTTCTTAAATTCTTGGGATGCTTGGATAGTGAAATCCTTAAGCCGGGTGAGCTTGAAGGCGTGGAGGTAGGCAGAAATTACCGAACCACGTAAAAATTATTGTGTTTGCTCTCTCTTCCCTTACTCCTTTATTATTGTGCTTTATTGAATTTATTATTTTTTATTCCATTAAAACATTACATTAAATTGTTGTGTAATTTGCTTAACATAAATTTTAAAATCTCAATTCACCCTCCTCTTAGGTTGCCTAGTTAGTATTTCATATCACATGATCAATTGATATTCAAATTTAGACTTTCATATTAGGATGCCTAATATTGCTCGTAGAATTGTAAATATGTGGTGATCTTATTTCCATGGAAATCTTGATCTATGATAGCATATGAGTTTTTTAAGGGTTAATTTCTGTATTAAAATTTACTCTTTGTGTAGATTTGAAACTTATAAGTTTTAACTATAGAAAGCATGAGATTGGTTTGGCATCTGTTGGTAGAGCCAATTATCGCCAAAAGTAGCCAAATGTGTATATATTGATCTAAATTAATGAAGTATATATAAAAATAGTTGATAAAATTTTAATACAAAACCTAATGCAGGTAAAAAGTCAAAACCCATTATCTTTGACTAATGCTACATGGCCTAAAATTTATTTTAAAAAACTTTTCCATCGCAAAACTGAAAATTACACAGGTGTTAATTCCTGCAAATTTTTGAAAAATTAGATTAGAAGAGAATTATGATCCAAATATATTTTTATGACAAATTGACAATGAATTTTCTAACAAGTAATAATTAGTGACAAAAGACTAGCTGTGTAGAGGACCATTATCCCATGCATACGGCAGCGCCTATGTAACAAACAGCATGCCATTTTGGATCATTAGATATGCGATTTTTAAATCCAACGAATGGGAACGAAGTTAAGCTGAAATAGAGTACAGGTGCAATGGTCCAATGAATATATTAAACAAAAGGCGGGTAACTAGATGAAAGGGTTATGAAAAATACTTGTTAAATGAATAAATAAATATTATGATTTTAATAAATAAAATTATGAATATCACGATTTTATAAATGATAAATAAATTTTTTTACAAAATTAATATTTCATTTATGAAATCATTACTTAGCTAAGAGTTAATGAAGATATGTTTCATAATGAAATATTTTTCATATTTATACACAAAAAATAAAATTATGAATGAAATATTTTTTTGATAAGCTGTGACTATAATTCGTTATAATTGATATTTCGTCGTTGTGACTTCTTGTAATTGTTATTTCAGGATTGTAATATTAATTTTAATTAATCATTATTATGATCTATGAAATTAAATTTATGTATTGTTGTATTATGATTGGTTATTGTGAAATTAAATATATAGTCATGAAATTATGATAAATTGATAATAAAATGTTAATTTTCTCTTAATAAAATTATTATTATTAAGCTGATAGACTTAAAAAAACACGACATGCACGTGGGCCTTACTAAAGCTCGTCAGACACGTGAGCTTTTAGGCACGCTGAACATATGAGCTTAAAGGAAAAAAAAAAGTTGGTGGACTTTTTTGAGCACGGCACGAGCCCCTCGTACCGTGGCCATGCCAGACCCTTGTGGGCCATTGCTTAATGTGCTGGCATGACCCGTTGGCCATCCTTGCTTGTGGGATTTACACGGGATTTAAATTTAAACTCACAAATATTAAAAGAGTACTTTCAATAATATATAAAAATTTAAATTATATAATTCAAACTATAAAGTTATAGCAGTAGCTTAAAAATCCACATAAAAATACTCAATTTTAGATTTTATCAATGAAAATGAGAAATTAAAGTTTCTACATTAAAACAAATACACAAAATATATCAATCTAACATAAAATGTTTTTGTTGTAGGCAAATTATCATCACTATGATGAATGCCTTGCTCTATCCTTTGATCAATATACAAGTATTGTCAACAATATTAATAAATAAAATTTGGATAATTACCATTAACAATTAAACAAATAAAAACATAAGTTTAGTAAGCAATCATTAGGTTTAAGTCATTAAAGTAAAATAAATAAAATTAATCAAATCAAAATAAAATGTTAGTAATATTAAACTTGAAAATTATAAAATTTCGCCTTATTAAAAGCTTTGGTGTGTGTGTGTGTTGTGATACTATGGAGCAGGTGCCTTTATTTTTTTCATGCAGACATGTTATTAAGCCATGCAGTTTAATAGTCTATGAAGATAACTGTTAAACTGCACAACTTTATAGAACATTGAAAATTCTTCTCCAGTGTGGGTGCCCTCTTTTTTTTTTTTTTAATGCAGACATGTTGTTAGGTCATACGACTTAATTAAATCAATGAAGAACACTATTAAATTGCATGACTTTATAATACATTGAAAATAACTCTATAAAATCATATAGCTTAATAGCATGTCCGCAATAAAATGAATGAGGGTGCTCACACATGATGTGTGTGTGTATATATATATATATATAGAGAGAGAGAGAGAGAGAGAGAGAGAGAGAGAGAGAGAGAGAGAGAGAGAGAGAGAAACATCAAAGTTTCCATTAGTTTGCAAGCCCCTTCTTGTAAAACGAAAAGAATTGCATCCTGTGGAGGGATGTGAGGCCTGTTCCAAGAGGTGATTCCCATTATTGAGGTCATGGGGTCCAAAACCAAAAGGGAATATCTCGGTAGGTTGGTGGGGTAAATAGCCTACAAGGCGACCAACGGAGGAAGCTATTTCTAAGAAGTAAAGAGCACTACATGAGAAGCTCTATAAAAAATGGTTGTTAGATCATCAGTTGCTAAGTAGTTGAGATGATTGGTCCTCTATATATGTATGTAATAAGGAGCGGGGCATGTAGCTGAAGTAAGTTAGGTTATGATTGATAATTAAGAAAATTAGGTCACAGTAAAAACTTTAACTTACACATTTATAATTAAATTTTTAATATAATTTTTATGATTAAATTTTCAAAATATAAATAATTAAAAAATAATATTTATCTCTGTGGTGTAAGTTTTATTAAATGTAACTTATCATTTACCTTCTATCAAGCAATAATTACTAACAAAAAACCAACGGCTAGCTAGCTATAGCTTGTCAGTACCGTGGAATTTTAAATACAATACTGCATCTGAATTTTTCTAACAAGTAAATAATTAATGACAAAAGACTAAAGGCCAGTGGCTTCTAAGTACCGTAGAATTTTAAATACAACACTCAGTTCACCGTATAATTTTAAATACAATACTCAGTTTTAGAATAATTTCTTATTGTGTGGATTTCTATTGTCTCCCCTAATTGCAACGCAAGCCCTCCCAATTCGGGGAGACATTAGAGCAGATGACGTAATAGTGGTTCAATTAACCAAATGGTTGAGAAATTCAAGAATCGAAAGGTTCTTATTCAATTTGGTTTAAAATGAGCCGAATTGAAGAAATTGGTTCAATGCTTAAAATTAAAAAAAAATTTCCATAAATAAAAAATTTATTTATTATAAAATTATTTTAAATTAATTTTTTGTATAAATCATGAATTGTAATGGTTACAATTGAATTGAATTAAGAAAAAAATTAAGGTGAAAAGTCCAAAAATTTAGTAAATATAAAAAGAAAGTTCTTAAAATTCCTAATATAAACCAAACCGAACAGAACTGAATTAAAATAATTTATTTTAATTTATTTCGATTTTGGTTTGATTCTATCCGAACCAAACCGGTTTATGCCCACCCTTATATCTTGTGGGAAAGTCCACTTGCAAATTAATTGGACAATGCTTGTTTTAATGAAAAGTCAATGTACATTGCCCAAGTATTATATCAAAGAGAGGACGGACTGCTGTCCTTATAACGACGGATGTTGAAGTGTTCTTACTATTCGTTCGATAATTCAAGGATCACAAGTGCCAATAAGTAGTAGTACAAGAAAAATTGTGTGGCTTGACTTGTATTTGTGATGGATACCCATTTGATTCTGATCCTTACCAAGAATTAGCCTTTTGTTCAATCTCCCTGCAAAAAATTTCTTTTAAGAAAGAAGAAATTAGTGGCTCATTAATTAATTATGCGTGCTTTGTGGGTTACAACGTTTTTGTCAATCCTTAACCCGACTCAGAAGTCACAGTTGCAAAATCAATGAAAGAGAAGAAAATCCAATTAACCGATTATTTATATCACAGAGGCAAAAATTATTAATTCAATCTAATTTATTATGATTATTAACATTTTCAAGTGAAAGAAAAATTATGAAAAGAGACAGAAACATAAAATACAAGTAATAGGTTCTAAGAAGCAATAATGATATGTTTATTCAGTTTGAAAAATAAAATTATATGCATTAGAATTTTTAATCCTCTAAATTCTACAAAGTATTCATAATTTTCATGAAATCAAGTAAAAAGAAAAATAATTGAATTATATTGATCTGATTATAGTAAATTGAATTTCCACAAACTCTTCAATTAATTGATCGTGAGCCAAATTTATAAAAATTAAATAAAGTGAGAAATAAGAAAATTAAGTCAGCAACTTCTTTTATGGATTCGCACTTAGGATAGGAATATAGGACAAAAATATACATGCATTCGACTTGTTCAAGATGAAAATTGACTTGACTTATTTGCGTTTGTTTCTTATAATTTATTGACTGGAAAATGGTTGAAGGAAAGGGGCCTATATAATAACTTCTATCTTCTCATTCATCTAATAATTTTGTACACATCTTTAGAAAACTCTTATGTGGTAAGGGGGCAATTAAAATGAGAAATGAGATGAAGCTGAACAATCTGCTTTGGTGTCTTTTGGAGTTATGCTGCATAATAATGCTTCTTCTTTTGCAACCATCCTTTGCTCGTCCGCCAGGTTCTATATCTGATCATCCATGGCCTCCACCACCACCTCCGAGTGGGCCACGTAGCCGCGGTCATCCATAAATTGTTCAACAAGCATGCATGGAACTGCAATATATAGCAACAACAATAACATCTTGCTAGTAGCACATGTTTTTGTAAGACCATAAGCGCATTCTGTGATTATGTTTCAATGCAATGCTTGAAAGCTGTAGTTTTATATTATTACATATAAATGATAAGTTTGCTAAAGGGTTGAAAAAACACACACACATCCAAAGCGATGTTTCGGGTGATTTTGTCACCATTTGCAATTTGCTTAGGAGTTGGAATACTATTGTCACATCTTTAAAATCCTATTGTCACTCTTTTTTAAGTAAACACTATTAAATTATGGATTTATTTATGATGCAGTATTTATTTTTGCAGTATTGATAGTCGGACTAATGTAGACCCTTAGATATAAGAATTTTAATCTGAATCGTTCATTTAATATAATGAATAATTAGATAATTAATTAAAATAGCAGGTAACTTACAAGTTGCAGGTAAATATTAATTTTTTAACTTTAAATCAATATTAATTTTGGAAAAAACCACCCACACCCCTAAGATTTACTAAAATAATTATACATGTTCATTTAGTTTCATAAATAGTCCTATAGACACTTTTAATTTCGTAAATGACTATTATACCTTTTGACTAAATCAATCTAAATAAATATAAATATAGTAATAGGATAAAAATAATAAACAAAAATCATATTATACAAATAAAGTGTTACAATAAATATAATTGATAAAATAACATGTACAATAAAAATTTGGTTAATATTAAGTTATTATTAGTCTATCCTGACGAATGAACTAAAATCTATTAATCCAAACATTGATCTTAAGATTGATATTAATATAGACATAATTAAATAAGATATTGTCAATTTTATAAATTAATGTGAATGTTAGGTGTAATTAATTAATTTTATTAGTATGTCAAGTAGATTTTAATATTAGTAAAAGGAATATGACAAACTAATAATAAAAGAATATGAAAAATGATAATGTTAAAAATAAAAATTTTAAAAGTTGAAAATATTTTATAAAATTTTATCTTATGTTATGTATTATATTTTTTTAATTTAAGGAGTTTTGTATGACCATTTAAATAAAATTTAGAGGCGTGAGTGATCTTTTTCCTATTAATTTTGTAACCTATTTGAAGTACTACATCATTTTATATCATACATCGCACTTAAGATGTTAATTTTATTAAGGTGTTATGTTATTAAAAATTAAACTTAGCATTTATAATGTACTACAACTTTAATGTAAAATGTAATAAAAAAATATAAAGACATTTTCGAGTAGTCAATTTTAGTTTTCTTTTACAAAATAGTATTATAAAAGACAACTGGTAAAATGTAATAAAAATGGTATGGAAAAAAAGTTAATAGAGGTAATTCTATTTATTAAAATATATGAAGTAATACACATACGCACACATATTCAGTACTTCTATTTGTCCTTATTTATTGGTAGGTGGGAAATTAAAATCGTATTTACCCTAATGTATTATGAATTGATATGTGAAATATAAATATTATTAAAAGTCAATTTATAGACTGATGAAGTAAACCATCCTTTATGAACATTTGATACATTAATCTAAGGTCAAATGAGATATATCACATGATATTTCATATAGTAGTCCAATTTTCAACATTTGCATATGGTTTTATAAGCTAGTAAACCAATAAAATATACCATGAGAAATCAAAGGCTATTCCATGGCCGTGCATTAGAATAAAATAATCTAACAGTACATACTATATCCGATCAATAGATTTTGAAATTAGTTTGATTACATGATAATCGAGTTATGTTATAACATTAAGGATATGATTTAAGTAATATTTTAACAATTTTGAGTTTCACATTGAATTTTCAAATTAATTAAATGTTGAAACTCTTTCATGTTTGGCTTGAAATTACAACTTGATAAAATTACAAAAAACCAATAATGAATGGCGTAGGATACATAGTAAAATAAATTTTATAATATATTTAAACGTTTGTATGAATTTTTTGGAATTAAACAAAATATGTTGTTCAAGTGAAATTGTAAGAATATTTAAAATTATAGGGGTGGTCAATGAAATTTCTCGGAATTGAGCCAACCGCATGATACAAACGGTTTTGTTTTGACAAATACGATTTGTTAGCCACTTTGACTGTTGGTAGAATAAGTTCCTATCGGCAAAACACAATTCAAACTTATCTTTGCAAAGAATAAACAGTATCTCATCAAGGATCAAATCTAAGTGGAGTTTTTGTTTAATCAATCAGACTAAATTCAAGTAGAGTTCTTAGTCAATTAATCAAGTTGTTCGGTTTTGAAAAAAATTTATATTCAAGGTAAATTTGGGAGCTATCATTACAAAAAGCGATGGATATTGATGAACAAGGTTAGTATTGATATGTTCTTTGTAATTTGATATTTAGAATTTTTATGATTACTTTGTTGTTGTGTAGAGAAAGGGTTATGATGAGATTTTGGTTATGTAACCATGTAAGGACGAATGCTTTAAAATCAAACACTTCTTCGATTATTTGTTCAAACAAAAAAAAAAGGCATGCAGAAACATAAGAGAATTGGGAATATGATATCTGCCAGTCGTGCTTCTTGGAGAAAGAGGTTGAAAAAAAAAACTAATGCATCATTAAGTTGGTTGTTTTGATGCTTCTGAGCAGTTTGTATTGTTTAAATCAGATCTTAATGTAGAAAAATTGAAATTGAACATTGTAAAATTATTTGTACTTCCAATAAATAGAGCTTTCTACGGGATACAACTTCTAATTTTTTTCCTAAGGAATTGATATCATTTAATTCAGAAACTTCTGGTCTTGTGTAGTTTGAAGACAGTTGTGACCTTTGTGCAGTAAATCCTGAATATCTCTAAGATAAGAAGTCCGAATTTGATTCTGTAAATTTCTTCCACAACTAGATACATTTATCTATCCAAACATATATATTATGCAATTTCATATATTCTAGAGCAATACAATTAAATCATGGAAGTTGGCTGATAATGAGAGGTTTGGTTGCTTCAGTGACAATATGTTGTTTTGTCATTACAATTTTCTCTCTGGATAAATTATACCCTCACATTAATAGTTAATTAAAACAAATAATAACATCAAAATATAAACATATAAAATATGATTATATTTAAATAGTTCCATACCTTTTATCTAGTTGTTCATGAAAAATATACTGTAAAATATACAATTCTTCATTCGAAAAAGAAGCTCCATGTTTGGATAAATCGAACTCCTTCTTGCGACAACTTTTTTTTTTTTAAATTTTCATAAGGATTTTTATAATGACTGGGCTTTTGAGGTTGCACCTTTTTATCCTCAATTGCATCTACTTCCACCGATTATACCAAATCCACAAAATCAATTGCATCCATGGTTTTATCCTACATGCATAAGAACATGAATTTTATTATTATTTTTTTGCTTAGTGAATGTGCTATACAAATATTTTTGAAAAAAAATTAGAATAAAAGTTTATTATCATACTTTTTTAACAACATTGTGGAAGATTTGGTTCTCTTTCAGTTTCCTAAACACAAATAAGTTTTTCAATGATAAATTTTTATCACATGCGTCTTCAAGCTTATCCTTAATCTCTGTGATCTTCACCCCAAACTCATCTCCCTTTTCCACGAAATTTTGACCACTTGATTCATTTATACTATTTTGAACATCTTTACTAGAAGAGTTCATCTTTTCCTTCCATGCGTGTGATTGCATGTGAGTTATATTATGTTCAAGTGCTTCAACTACACTACACATTTTTTGTACCAATGCATAAGTATCTAAATTGTTCCTCTTCAGCTCACCAAGTTCATACATGATAGCGACAAGATTAAAAGTCATCCCATCCATTTTTTCATTAAGCTTTGTCAATTCATTCTCACGGTTGCAATTTCGAAAGTTTGCCTCACCATCTCCGTTTCTTTTTATGCTTTTATGGAGCCTTCCATCATCTTTTCTTTCCATCTGCATTTTAATGTTAATTTTTAGTCAATCATGTAACATCAAATATATCTCTAAAATTATGATGCTAACAAATAAAGTATCAATAAACAAAAATGAAGATTTTAACATCTGTATTTTCATATTAGGCTTGTCTTTAATCTTTAGAATTTAAAGACCGACATCTAAATTTCAATTGTATGATATTAATAGTCAGCTGAATTCCCTCCTCAAAATAAGATAAATTTGTAAAGTGCAACGGAAAAATCTCTTGGCGATATAATACTCCAACTGATGCAAGGTAGACAACTAGACTGGCCAAATTATGAATGTTGAAACTTTGAAAGATTGAATATTCTCTTGCTACCTTCATTAAGAAAATGGTAGAGAATTAAAAGAGAGAGAGTTCATTCCCACTACATAAAGCCTAAAAGAGACAAAATTATTAATCCGAATCTCGTATCTTTAGGTGTTCACAAAAGAACATATAACAAACTTGAAAAAAAAAATTGCCCCTTCAAATCCTAAAAGTATTGTGCTTCTAATCTTGTTTTGCATGCTTCAACTATAGTAATTAGTTCATTTCCATGTCATAGAAAAAAACTACATTCATATGTTGGCAAGATCATGCCAGTTTAACCTTTAGCGTCGTTACTGGAGATAATCAAATTGGGGCGGAGAAAAGGAGAATGGAATCAGAGGCTAAGATTAATAAGTGGGCCTCAACTGGCTTTGCCCCTCTTTCTTGAACGATTGATGGTTAACTGCTGACTCAGCTAAGTCTTGGCTGCACTTGATTCACTGATTTAGGTTATTTTGTCTTCTATCTAATGCAGCGAAGAAGCTTTGCTGTTTAACATACTGCAATGCAACTTTATCCTTTGAAGTTCAAACTTCAGGGCTGCGCACTTTATGTAATCCTATGAATAAAAAGAACTTGTTTTCAAATATGAAAAAAGAAAATGTAAGGTAGTAACTAAATATATTATAGCATCAAAGCAAGATTTGACATGAATTCAGTACAACAAAGAACATCAAATCTTTCATTCCTTGTCTAATGTCACAATCAAGCAATAAATTTAAAAGCCTATCTATCAAATAGACGTGGCAATAAATGGAGAAAAAGTTGAATTATAAGAACAAGTTTATGATTTGACACGGTTAATCATCCATGAATTGGGATAGCATTCAATAATCCAATTTCAATACAACAACATAAGAGATAAACAGATGATGAATTTTATGAGATAAAGAAGGAGATTGAGTTTTATTGTATCTCTATTTTCTTTCCTTTTAAATTTGAAATAGGTTTTGCCGGTTTGTTAACCTGTTGTAATATTTTTGAAATAATTAAATATTTTCATTATTAAAAATAATGTCTACTGTTGATTACATCTAATGGTACAAATTTATTACACTATTAATACTGTAAAAAACAATTATGGCACCATAGAGGGACCCTTAAATTATACTATAAAATCACTTTATGCTATCAACACTCACTTTAATTCTGAAGATAATATTTATTGAAACAACAATTTCTCTCTCCAAAAAAAATGCACAAAAATTAAAAAAAATGCATTCCAACTTTCACAGTCATTCAAGATCCCAAACCCAATTTACACTGAATTCATAGTGTTCGTTTTTGGATCCTCGAACTAGGAGAACTTTAGATAAATGATATTTATTTAATTAAAAAAAGTAGTTATAAGTTGTAGTAGTTTGCGATGTGCGCTTTGAAGAGTTTCAGTTTTATTTGGTAACATCCAAACATGATATTAGAATAAGAATAATGATGTTGCAAATAGTTTTTTATTTTATTTTATATTTTGATATATTACAATTAGAGATCTAATGATATTTATACTTAGAAATTCATCATAACTCTTCTATCAATTGAGACTTTCCTTAATAATTTTATCATGACACAATCCGAAGGTTGTTCCTCTCCTTAATAATTCTATTATGGTACAGCTCAAAGCAGTGGCGGTGCCAAAAATTTATCTTATTAAGGGTTAATTTAAATAATAATGTAATCTAAAAAAGATCAATAAGCAACAAGTATCAAAAATAAAAATTCATTAATATATTCAATACATTTATAATTGATCTCGACATGTTTTCATATGTTAAAAACGTTAAAAAATAAACTTATTATCAAGAATATAAAATAAATCTTTTTCTCCATGTGCAACAATAATATTACTCAATTATTACGTGTGCAACAATAATATTACTTAATTATTAATCTCTAATATGGTTTCACAGAAGATTTTTCACAAAATCCATAGTTGAAAATTCATTTTACTACTGTAGTCATGACAACTAGTAAAATCAATGCTAATGTTATCAATAAATAAATCAATTAATACAATTTATCTTTTTTAGAATCAACTATTTTTCTTGTTAGCCTATCAATCTCTTTCAATTTTGAAAATTTGTTATTAAAACCCACCTATACAATGTAAATATCAAATTGACTTTTAAGTGTCATAAGATTCATTGAAGAAAAATCATTTTAATAAACCCAATAAGATAAAATAATTTCTATTTTTTTGGTGTGAGGAGAGTTAGCGTGCAACGAATCTCAAAATAACAATTTCTTTGTGGGTTGGAAGTTAAAGAAAAATACTTAATGTTTTGGTTATTTTTAAAACTTAATATGCACTTTTATGATAAATGAGATAAAAATTAAATTAAATTTGTAAATTTTAAAAAGTTAGAGAGGGATTTTGCGAAGGTCGATTCTAATGTTGCCAGTGTGCAATGCCTCGTCCTCCCTCCTCTCCTCCGCCGTCATTATCATCTCTTTGGTACTACTCTTGGACCCCTCAACGAAATGTGTATGCAGCAGCCTTTAAATTTGTTTAAAAATTTTGTTTTTAGGATGCCTTGTTTTTATTTCATATTTTGGGCTATTATTTTTTTGAATAGAAAGTAAACCTTTCATTCCTTAGGAAACAACACAGTTTATTACATTCTGCACTTCAGTTGTAATTGTGTCAACTCAAACATCAGCGAAAGAATTCCTTAAAGCAAACTTTGCTAAGGCATGGGCATAAGTATTAAAGGTTCTAGGGATAAAAGAAAATTGGACTTGCTGGAAATCCTTACTTTCCCTGTAAATATAAGATAATATCCAGTGAATTTCTGTTCTACTGCCCTTAGTGTTGTTTAAAAGCTCTGCCACTTCTTTACAGTCAGATTCTACTATCAAGTTAGATGAAGAAACTTGTCTAGCCACTTGCAGACCCCAAAGGATTGCTTCTGCCTTTGCTAAACCGACTCTCTCCCTAAACTGAGCTTACTTGATTCCCACAACTAGAATATTTCCATTTGTATCTCGGATAATTACTCCCAGGCATGTCTTCTGGTCTTTGCTATTAATGGCTGCATCTGCATTAAGTTTCAGAACATTTTTTGGGGGAGGCTTCCATATCTGCTTATCAACTCCTCTATCTTTAGTCACATGACCAGATCCTGGCTTTCTCACTCTTTGGTAGGCTTTTAAAATTGATTCAGCTTTTGCTGCTAATATTCTTGAGTCAGATTTCTTTCCTTCGAAGATGAATTTATTTCTTGCTGACCAAATCACCCAGCAGTAAACTACCTTCAGTTCTACTTCTGCTTTTAAAGATCTGGAACACATCTCTTGGATAGCACTGAAAAAATCTTGGTTGTAATCCTTTGAAAGCTGAACTGTTGGTGGAGCTAAACCCCAAATCTTCCTTATTGCTTTGTGTTGAGTGTTAGAAAGTGCATATTTATAAAGGAGAAATCGTTATTTTATATATCAAGTATTGCTAACAACCGTTACTTTTATGTGTTTAAATTTCTTGTACTTTAATTATGTGTGTTTTATTTTAATTAAGTATTTAATGTATTTAGGGGCATCATAGTCATTTCACAATAAACGAGAGATCAAATGGCAAAACGGACATCATTTTTTAGCTCAGGACGGTCGAAAACCTTAGGAGGAGTATAAAAGGAAAAATGACACTGTTCACACGTACGGTACTGTTCACATGTACGGTACTATTCACATATACGGGTACTGTTGGCGTTACTGTACAAATAGTGGCGGTTGACTGTACTGTGCAAATAGTGGCTGATGACGTGGCGAAATTCTGAGCGTCCAAACTGTTTTTAATCCGATGGCCATGATTTACTCGATGTAACTATAAAAAGGGGGCCTCCTCCCCCTAATTTAGCACCTCTGAATCCATTTTTGGGATTCATTTTCTGTAATTCTCTCTCTATCTTGTATTTTCTTCGTATTTTAATAAATTCCCATTTTGCCCCTAGTTCAACTATGAGTGGCTAATTTTCTTTCAAGCTTGGGTTGAAGGTGAAGTCTCAACATGTGTCATGGGCTTGATTTGGTAAATTTATTTTCTCTTCCCCTCTAGTTTTTGTGGATGTTTTGACTTCTCGTCGACAAATAATACTAATTTTGTTTAGTACTGCCCTGGTTTCACCGGCTCCCTAGTATAAGATTATTATTATTTGGCACGATAAGCCCTTAGCACCATATTTATTAGAGCGTGGTTCATGAGGCGTGGATTCCCCTCTCATGATTTAATTGGTATTAATATGGAATATTTAGCCCATGATGCATGTTGATACGGATACAGATACCCAAGTACGTCATTTCAATAGATTTACACTTCAATTTATTCCTGCCATTTTATTTCTAATTCCAGAATTTAATCTTGCCATTTTAATTTAAGTTTTAACATAATTTAAATCATTTCCACCACAAATCCAACCACCAATTCACAAAATTAATTTTATATATAATTAAAATCCACCTCCTCGTGGGATCGACACTCGCACCATTAAATCTATACTACAATAGATTCGTGCGCTTGCGAGTTCAATAAAACTTTGCACTCTATCAGAGCATGGCTTATTGTTTCTACTCGCAGCTTGCATATTTGACAGATCGGTTCTTGCAAGCTCTTTCTCTTCCATAGATTTTCAACCGTCGGTAAGATATTTTTCAGAGCTCTCCACATAAATATTTTAACTTTCTCGGGTAAATCAAGCATCCATGGAATTTTCCAGTGCCTAGAGCTGCTGTCTGAGCTTTCAGGCTCATTGGAAAAGTTTAGATTAAGAGCAAGCTGATACCCACTTTTAACCGATACTCCCATTTTTTTGTCAAAATGCCATAACACCTCATCTTCTTCTTTCCGACTAGGCAGCAGAATTTTAAGGATAGCTTCAATATATTCTTTCATAACGTGTTGCTCCAGCTTGTCTACTTGCCCACCTATTTTCTGAATCAATCAATTCAGCCACTGTAGTCTCAGAAGGAAGCGTTTTTGGGGAAATTGGCTGGAAAGTGGCTGGTCTTGGGATCTAGTTGTCTTTGTATACTAGAATATTCTTTCCATCTCCTATTCTCCATCTCGTACCTTTCTTAATAACTTGACTTCCCCACAAGATACTTCTCCAAATGAAGGAGGAATTAGATCATACTTCTGCATTCCAGAATGTAGAGTTATTGTAGTATCTGGCTTTCATTACCCTTGCCATTAAAGAGTTGGGATACCGAACTAATCTCCATCCTTGCTTGCCCACCAAAGCTTGGTTGAAACTAGCGAGGTCCTTGAACCCCATCCGTCCTCTGTTTTTTGCTTTGCTCATGCTGTCCCACTGAGCCCAGTAAATTCCATGCTTGTCCTTTTCGGTTCCCCACCAGAATCTTGCAATTTCTTTTTGGATGTCTTCACATAAGCCTTTGGGAAAGTTGGAAACACTCATGCCGTATGCTGGAACTGCCTGAGCTACTGCTTTGATGAGTATTTCTTTTCCTCCACTTGAAAAAAGCTTGTGATGCCAACTCGAGATTTTGCTGGTCTCTTTAAGCTTAACCTCCTTAAAAAAACTCATCTTATTCCTGCCTAACATGGGAGGTAAGCCTAAGTACTTCTCATATTTAGGCACCACCTTCAGCTGAAAGATACTTTTTATTGTTGAAATTTGCTCGCTTGTACTTCTCATATTTTGGGCTATTAGTTTTCAAATTGGGTTGTTTTTTCACAGCCCTTAAAATCCCTTGTAAAGCACTGTTTTTTTTTACATAAATTATTTAAATAACTAATGTTAAGTTAATTCATTTCTTATTTTGAATAGAATTTCAGCCGGTTTCGTATAACTTCTTAAATAAGATTTATTTGAATAGAATTTTTATTAGTAGAACTTCACAAAAGTTTTTTAGTTATTTGGTTATCAATGAGAACTTTTATTAAAAATTATAAGATTATTTTAGCAAATAATTTTTTAAAGTTAAATTATAAAAAGAACGAAATAAGATTATCAAATAAATTTATTTTAAATATTTTGACATTTTAAATAAGCTTTTCAACCTCTACTCCCTAAAGTCCAAAATTTAAGTTTTTACTATTGGAGGTAAAATAATTTACTTAATTTTCAAAAACTCTATTCTAAAAATGACTAAACAACAACCAAAAAAAAAATTGAAAAAAATTTATGAAATTAAATAAGCACTTACTACTATTAGATAAGTTATACTAAATATGTACCTTATTTAACCACTTAAACAAGTTATTATATTTAACAAATATTTTACCCCTATCTTCTATATATTTTAAAAAAATTATAAGAGTTTAGATTTATAGAGATAGAAATTATATAAAAAAATGAAAATAATTAAAAATTTTAGGATTTGCATGAATTTTATAAATAGAAAAATAACTTTTTTAAGGGTGAAATTTTATGGAAAGATATTAATTTTAATGTTTAAGTTTGTATTTCATAAATGAAAATAGGATATTTTAAGAACAAAACAAAATTTTGAAGAGGTGTTCTAAGCTGGACTCTTCCAAATTTTGAGGTAAAATATTTTTGGCCCAAAAGAGCCTAGAAAGACACATTATTTTCTGAATTCTAAAAATACCCTTAAATTTTATATGATACATTTGTTGCGTGTTTATGTATGTGGGCAGTACGTGTCATTTGCAAAAGGCAAAATGCTTCTACAATAAATGAGGTCTTGGGTGCCACTTTTCCATTCTTTTCTTGTAACATACTAATATTAATACGTATGCTTCAATCAATTATGATAATATTCATATTCATGTGGCAAGTATTGAATAGTGAAGGAGCAATACTCTAAAAACACAAAAAAAAAAACATTTTCCTAAAATATATGCGCAAAACCGCTATTTGAACTGGAATACTAAACTGATCTTAAAGCTTTCTAACATCATTTAGACATTGAAGTCGCTTTTGACATGTTTGTGTAGCACGTTGTATTATATAAAGTAATACAGTCAATACTTGTCAATATAATAAAACGTAGGATTAGGCTGCATTATTAATCACTTTGCATGAGGTGTCAGAAATGGGATCATCAATTATTGGACTTGGACTCATGGGCATGAGCATTCATTTCATGAGTTTGCTATCACTATAAGGTTAAGATATTGGTATTTTGAAATACCAACCCATATGCTATAGTGTTGTTCAGGAGTTATGGTTGCACCATGATTATTTCATGATCTGATCTTATACTGAACAAAAATTTAAAGGGTGATTAGTGATTAATAAATAAATAAAAAGAGTCAAATCTTATACCCATATATTTTTAAAAGTTCATGTGAGTTTAGTTCTAAATAGGATCACTTAATTTAAAATTGTATCTTTAAAGTGCTTAGTAAAATATTTAATGTAGAAACTAAGGTGATTTTATACTGTATACAGTTGTTTGATCTTTATTATTTTATCAAAATTATCATAACATAGTTAATTAACTTTTATTTCGTAGAACAACGGCACAATACCAAAAGTAGTCGCAGTTTCCAACGTTTCTTGTACTCAGCGTTATTTTTGGGTTGGAATTTCAGCCAAAATATCTACATTATTTGTGTTCCATGTTTTTGAATGGAACGCATGGATGGCTGGATGCAATTAAACGGCCTATATAAACATCTATATATAACTTCAAATTTGCACGATCTCGAAGAGACGGCCGGCCAGCGGATACAGCAAAATTGAAGTAATTAAAGGATCTATAGGATTAAGAGAGAAGAGGAGATGAAGCCGCTACTGTTTCCTGTAACGTTGTACATGTGCAGCTGCATATTGCTTCTTCGTAAATATCCACCCATTGATCGTACAACAGGTCACATCAAAGATTATCTATTGCCTTCGCCGTCGTCTCCATACGTGAAAAAAAAAAAACATTATTTTTTATTGGTATATTCGTCCTTTGAGAGCTTCACTTATTTGGATTAGTTGCCTGATAGTTATTTCTGCAAATTTAAGTGGAATCTTATAAGAAGTAGAAGCTACTTTTCTCTTTCTGTCTCTCTCTGTGCTCATCTTTGCTTCACAGCAATAAGCATCCATATACTTCAGGGGGAGGAAGCTTCTACTTCCTCTCCTGTTAACACCCTCTTTTTAATTTTAGTACTTTCTTTTTTTAGTTTTTAACTTGAAAGTATTCTATTTCCAATTTTCCACCCAAATACATAGATTTTTGGTGATTTTATTTCCATCTAGATGTAGTATTATTATCAATAAAGTTAAAGATTTTAACATTTGAGTCCCAAGTTAAGTTTAATGCATGCCTTACTTAGCCATTGAATGATGAATTTTATATTTTATAAAATTACTTAATTATCATGTCAGTTAAAATTCAAATTAAGACTTCGATGTTAGGATGCTTAATATTGCTCGTAGAATATTTGTAAATATGTGTTAGTTTTATTTCCAGCTAGCCAACTTAATCTATGATAGCTTATGATTTTTTTTTGGGGGGTTAATTTCTGTTTTAAAATCTACTTTTTCTGTAGATTTGAAGCTTATAAGTTTTAAATATAGAAAGGATGAGATTTGTTTTAGCATCTGTTAGTAGAGTCAATACCTGAGGCAAAGGTCGCTAAAGTAGTGGAATGTATATATATTGATTTAAATTAATGAAGTATTTATAAAATGATTAATAAAATCATATTTACATGAATAATAAGTGCACAAAACCTAGTTCAGGTAAATGAGTTTTATAGTGTAAAAAAGTCAAAACCCATTATCTTTACTAATGCTACATGGCCTAAAATTTATTTCAAAAAATTTATCCATCGCAAAATTAAAATTACAAAGGTATTAATCTCTTGCAAACCTGACAAAAATTCGACTAGAAAATGATCATGTATATTTTCATGGCAAATTAACAATATGAATTTTCTAACAAGTAATAATTAGTGACAAAAGATCAGTAGTGACTTTAACACTAGGAGAACTAGGCAGCTGCTTAGGGCCCTGTATTTAGGAAAACCTAATTTTTTTTGGGTATTTATTTATTAATTAGTATAATTAATTTTTTTTCTACAATAGAAGAGACTAATTTTTTAGCTTTAGCCTATTATTACTCTCATTCATAATTATCTCTCTTATTTGATAATCTTTACTTGGAATATGAGATATATTTTTATGGTACAATAGTTATTTTGAATGTTACTTCTTTATTTTTTTAGTATTTCAATTAAAAAAACTAATGTTTTCCCTTTCCAAAAATAGCTCTCAAAAAAATTAGTAACATTAGATTTTTGAGAGCTAACTTTTAGTTTTCTATTAAAATATATTTAAAAACTCATTATCTATAAACCAGTATACATTGAATTAAGGATACTTTCAGCACAAAATTGTTGTGCTCTCTTATGTTTCACTACAAAATTAATTGCCATCATCATATTCATCTCAACTAGTCAATTAGCTCAATTTAAGTGCTATCATTCTATTTTTTCTATTTTTAATTATTATTGTTCTTATCTTTTTAAAATTTAATTTATTTTTTTATTTTTCGTATTGATCATGGCTTGAATAATCTAGAAAAGAATTTGTGATTGTTTATTTGTTTGCTTTTTAGATTTGAAAAACATGTCAGCTAGAAAATATGCATCAGGATATGAAAAGCTACCAAAAAAAAAAAGAGCAAGGAGAATAGAAAAGTTAGTCCAATCTAAAAAATGAGCTCTTGATAAATTTTTCACAACTAGTAAAAAAAATATAAATTTAAGTGAAAATTAGTTATTGAACATAAAATGAATTTAAATCTATTGCATATAGATGTAGGCAATTAAAACCATAGAATTAACAACTTAAATAAATTTTGAAAATAATGTTTACTGTTATTGTTCACAGTTACTGTTCATCCACATAAAAAATATTAATTTTTAAAAACACAATAAATTGCAAAAAATAAATGACATGGAGATTTTTACGTTATTCGAATTAATCAATTCTACATCTACAAGGCCACGCTCAGATGAAAAGTAATTCACTAAGTTGAGATGTTACAACTTATAAATTTACCATACTTAAGACTCTCACTAACGGTTTATCACCATGCAGTTTACTCAATCTTAAACTAAATCTGCTTCTCTTAAATAATCATTACTCCTCTTGATCCACGATCCTTAAAACACTTCGCAAAGTGATCAATAGCAATAATTCAATTATTCATTGTCTAGTGATGCAAGATCCACATAGACTCTCAACAGAGGTGAAAGAAGATAAGAAAATAAATTAACACAATATTATGTGCCAAATTCATATTCTCTAAAGAGGAGGCTGAATTTTGCTTCTCTACTTTTTACTCTGTGTTGCATACCTTTAATAGTGAAATGCATCTCTTTGTATACGTACTAGGGTTTCAAAAAAATAGTAAGTCTTAAAAGACTTGGATTCTTTCCAAATAAGATTTTTTTCCTTATAATTCCTATGAATCTGGATAGAAATAAATCTGATCTTTTTGTTTTGCTTGTCTCTCAAGAAACATCTAGAGCATTTTATAAACTTCTTATTTGAACCAACTTCTTATTGTAAATATATCTCATGCGTCAATTATAGAATCTCATCATTAATTAACTTACTAAATTAGACATCTAATTAAATTAGGAAATAAATATTCCTAACAAATTGGAATCTAACTAATTAGGGAATTAATAAATTAATCATTATTACAAGATATGTGATAAATAAAATTTCAATTTAACTAAACTTGCCATAAAATGCTAGCTCTATAAATAATGAACTTAACAAAACAATCAATTTCAAATGAATTAAAAAATGACGAAACAGTGAATGAAATAAACAACATTGAAGATGATAACAATAAAAATACAGACAAAGTTGATGTAGGAAATTTATTTGTTTGAAATAATATTTATAATCTGGGAACATGGAAAAATGTTGATACAAAGTGAAGAGATCTTTTAGTAGAACAAGGCCCAAATAGAGAGAATGATTTAACTTTCCCCAAAGATGAAAGTCCTAGACATTTCTCCACTGCATTTCATGTCAAAATTACCGAATGGAGAAAAACATGATAGAAAATGGTTAATATAATCAATGGATTTTGACAAAGTATATTGTTTTTGTTGCAATTACTCAATACAATTGTAGCAAAAATCAGCTTAATAATGAAGGAACAAGAGATTGGAAAAATCTTTACTCTAAACTTAAAAGTCACAAAAAAAGCCAATGTGAATGCATGGGTTGATTTAGAAGTAAGACTATCGAAAAGAAAAATGGTTGATAAAGATCTTCGAGAAAGAATTGACAAAGAAAAAGAACATTGACAAAAAGCACTAATAAGAATTATGGTTGTTGTAATGAATCTTGCCAAAACTAATATAGCATTTTAGCATCTTGCTAAAAGTAATTGAACTTAAATTTTTTTTTTTAAGTTTAATTGAAATGATTGTAGAGTTTGATCCAACAATACAAGAATATGTTCGGCGTATTAAAATCTGTGAAATTCATGATCATTGTCTTGGAAATAATATACAAAATGAATTGGTATTGATGGTAGCACTTGAAATAAAAAAATATATATATCAATTGTTAACAAAGTTAAGGAAGCAAAGTATTTTTCAGTTATACTTGATTATACTCTAAATGCAAGCCATCAAGAAAAAAATGTTTCTTATATTAAGATGTGTGGATATTTCAACAAATCTAATCAAGGTAGAATAATATTTTTTAAGATTTTTATAAGTTGACAATGAAATTCTAGTTGTGCAACCTAAGATGGGGGGTGAATTGGAATTTTAAAAACTATTCAATTCTAAAACAAAATATCATGCAAATATAAAATGAATTTAAAGCAATAACAATTAAATCAATCACAATATAAAAAAGATAAGGGAAGAGAGATTCAAACACGAAGAGTTTTACGTGGTTCGGCCAACCTTACCTACGTCCACGCCTCCAAACTTTCTGGGCTAGAGAATTTCACTAAGCAAGCCTCTAAGGCTTCAAATGTTTACACTTGACTTCTAAGGTGTCAATGAACTTTTACAACAAGAGATTATCCCCAATCTCTTAATCCAAGTGTATCCCAACACTTACAACTCAAAGTAAAAGATTACAAATTATTTTTCTCACACAATATTTAAGATTACAAATCAATGCCCAATGTGTGAATAGATGAAGCAAGAATGTGTTTAAAACTCTATGAAGATTGTATTCTCGAATATAAGCTTAATGGTCGTGTTGTGATCAATCTTGTTTGAATTTGAATGAGCTTATTTATAGTTAGAGCTGAAAAACTAGCCGTTACAAATTATTTGTCCGAAAATGGTTCACCGTTAACCATTAACGGTTAACCGTTTAGACGGGTCAAAAGTTACTGTTGGGCCAAATTTCAAATAAACGGTTTACCGTTTAGGCTTACCCTTTCGCCGTTAAATTCTAGAGACCTGCAAAACAAATTTGGTTTAACCGTTCTTACTAAACGGTTCAAAGTTCACAATTTGGAAATAATCGGTTAACCGTTTTCAGTAAACGGTTCACCGTTATTTTCCAAAATCATCATTTTAACAATATTTTGCAGAACATGCTTTATGAAAATTATCGATTAGCCGTTTTAAATAAACAGTCAGCCGTTTACTACAATGAAATTATTTTTTAAATTTATAGTTTGACCACAAAACTTTATAAAACTATATTATGGCCTAAAACGTTATGAAAGTTTGCAAATAGGTCCAATTTTAGAATTTTTAAATAATACATTGCTAATCTCAAAAATTTTTAAAATTATGATATAGCCCAAAATGCTATGACACTTTTCAAATAAGTCATTCTCCAAAATTTCAAGTAATACTTATTGATTTCAAAGTTTTCAAAACTCTTTCAATTAAATTATAACTTGAAAAAAAACCAATTTCATAAAATCATTTTTCCATTAAATATAAAACATTTATATTATGAAAGTAATGATTTATTTAAAATAAATAAAAAATAATTTGAGTTTAAAAGATTAATTATTCTTAATCTTGTTTGTTATCATTAAAATCAACATTATAAAAACATATATGTTAACAAACAATACCATTAGAAAAGGTATTTTGAATGAATTTGTGGATGTAATTAAAACTCTTGAACTTGATATTAATAACATAAGAGGACAAGTATATGATAACGGATTTAATATGAAAGGAAAAAAATCAAGGTATGCAAAAAAGATCACTAGAAGTAAATCTCAGAGCATTTTATATACCATGTGGCCGTTGTAGTATTAAATACGTATTTTGTGATGTAGCTAATTCTTGTCCTAAAGTTATTTCATTTTTGGAGTTGTTCAACGTGTTTATCCACTATTTTCTTCTTCACCTAAGAGATGGAAAATTTTACAAGATAATATACCTAATTTAATTGTTAAATCATTGTCACAAACACGTTAGGAGAGTCGCATAAAAGTGGCAAAACAATAAGATTTCAAGCACCTAAAATTGGAGATGCTTTACTTCAATTAGTAGAAGTTGGCGAAGATCCTAAAATAAAAAGCGAAGCTAAACGTTTAGCAACATATGAAATGGAAAACTTTGAATTTTTGTTAGTTATGATTATTTGGTATGATATATTATTTGTTGTGAACACTATTAGTAAAAGTTTACAAAAGGAAGATGTGCAAATTGATGTTGCCATAAATCAATTAAGAGGTCTTATGTACATTTTTCGAGGATTACATAGAAAATGGTTTTGTCTCTAACATGATTTCATCTAAAGAGATTGCAAATGAAATAGAAAAAAGAACCAACGTTTCATGAAAAATGTATAATTTGTAGAAAAAATAAATTTAATGAGAATAATAACGAAGAGAGAATTTTATCTCCTAAAGATTCTTTTAGAATTGATTGCTTTGTATATGTAATAGATCAAGCTATTTCTTCAATCAATAATAGATTCAAGCAGCTTCAATTCTACAAAAATATTTTCAGATTTATATTTTATTTTGAAAAATTAAAATCATTAGATGATGAAAGTTTAAAATGTTATTGTACTAATCTTGAAAATATCTTGAAATGTGATATGTTTTCTGATATTCATGGATTATATTTGTTTTCGAAATTAAAAGTCTTAAAAGAAGTTTTACGTATTGAAAGAAATACTCCACTTGATATAATTAATTATATTAAAAAAGTAGATTTTTTTCAAATGCATTTCTTACTTGTAGAATATCATTTACAGTACTTGTAAATTAAAGTTAATAAAATCTTATTTAAGAATTACAATGTCACAAGAAAAATTAAACGAATTAGCTCTATTAGCTATTGAAAAAGTTTTGTTTGCTAAATTAGAATATAATATTTTTAATTAATAATTTTTCATCACAAAAAGAAAGAAGAATAAAACTTAATTGTTTAGTAATTTGCATTGGTGATGGCTTGCAACAAACAATGATCATAGCAGGTAGGAGCAATGATTTAAAGTTCATAGAAAGATTATGAATGTGGCTGAAGAAGGTGCCGACAATGTTAAGGAGGTGGAATTTGTGGAAAACAAAGTCAATTAATATTCGTGTGGAAATAAATAGATATCTTTGTACTAATTTTTTAAATCTTGTTGATAATTTTTGTAAGTCAAGATATTATTGTATATAGTTGAATTTTGAGCTACTTGATGTTCTTGTGAGAGTTTTTTGAGCTATTTAATGTTCTTATGAGAGTTGATATTTTAACATTAGAGGGCTAAAATAAAATTTTGCCTAAGGCCCCAATTAGTTAAAGCTAGCCTTGCAAAAGATTAGAGATTAGGTAACTGTAACCTATAAGTATCGTGAAAGATCATGATCCTATATATACTTTCATGAAAAATTAATATCTGAATTTTCTAACAAGCAATAATTAATGAAAAAAGACTAGAGGCTGGCTAGCTATAGCCTGTAAGTACGTAGAATTTTTAAATACAATACTTCATCTGAATTTTTCTAACAAGTAATAATTAATGACAAATATTAGAGGCTAGTAGCCTCTAAGTACTGTAGAATTTTAAATATAATACCTAGTTTTAGAATAATTGATGTGACATATTATCATTCATTGAATTAAAAATATAGAAGAATACACACACATATATATATATATATGTAAAATATTGAGGCCTGGATACTAAACGGGGATTTCATGCAGATCTACTATTACAACATATAGTATAATAGTTAACTGAGTAAAAACGCTAAATATATGCATGTAATAATTCCTTTTTAGTGGGAATATTTATATTTTATAATATACGACCGCATTATTTACAACACTGATTTTATGTCACAACCAACTTGAATTTATAATTTAATCATTTTGGTGTCCATCAAAGACTGTTGACTTTGCCATTGAGTAGGAGCACCCAATATTTTTTTCTATAACGAACATTATTAATCCAAAGCAAACCGAACAAAACGGAACCAAAATAATTTGTTTCAGTGGTTTCGGTTTTAGTTTGATTCTGCCCTCGAACCAAACCGGTTTGTGCATATGAGACAAGAATGGGGGGAATGTCCCCTTGCAAATGAATTGGACAATGCTTGTTTTGATAATTCAAGGATCACAACTGCCAGTAAGAAAATTTGTGTGGCTTGACTTGTATTTGTGATAGATACCCATTTGATAATGATCTTTACAAAACTTTTTACGAAAGGAAACAGAAACATAAAATACAAGTAATAGGTTCTAAGTTCAATTGAGCTATTTATAGCAGCAATAATGCAATGTTTATTCAATTTGAAACATAAAATTATATACTTTAGAATTTTTAATCCTCTAAATTCTACAAAGTATTCATAATTTTTCTGACATCAAGTACAAAGAAAAATAATTAAATTACACTGATTTGATTATAGTAAATTAAAGACTAGATTTTTCCACCAAACTCTTCACTCACAATTGATCGTCAGCCAAATTTACAAAAAATTAAATAAACTGAGAAACAAGACAAGTCAGCAACCTCTTTTATGGATTCACACTTAGGATAGGAATATCGGAAAAAATATATATGCATTCGACTTATTCAAGATGAAAATTGACTTGACTTAGTTGCGTTTGTTTTTTATAATTTACTGACTGGAAAATGGTTGAAGGAAAGGGGCCTATATAATAACTTCTATCTTCTCATTCATCTAATAATTTTGTATACATCTTTAGAAAACTCTTATGTGGTAGGAGGGCAATTAAAATGAGGAATGAGATGAAGCGGAACAATCTGCTGTGGTTTCTTTTGGAGTTATGCTGCATAATAATGCTTCCTCTTTTGCAACCATCCTTTGGTCGAGGTCAAGGTCAAGGTCGTGTGACTGATCATCCACCGGCTCCACCACCACCTCCGAGAGGTCCAGCTGGCAGTCATCCATAAATTTTTCATCACGCATGCATGGAATCGCAATATGTGTCTGTATTCTGCAACAATAATAACATCTTGCTAGTTATATAGGCGCATTCTGTGACTATGTTTCAATGCAATGATTGAAAGATGTAGTTATATATGATTACATAAATGATAAGTTTGCTAACCGGTTGGAAAAAAAAAAACAAAACACACACACACACACCCAAAGTGACTTTTTGGGTGATTTTGTGACCTTTTTATCTAATTACAGTGAGCCCTACAATTTAGATCTAGTTTAGAATTGGCAGGGCCTCTGTTCGATTGTATTCCTTGTGGAACTTTTGTATGCAGCCAAGTCCGTTGACGTAACTGGGTCTATTAATAGGCAGGAAATTAAACCAAAAAACATAATCAAATTCTCGCTTTGATAAGTCATATAACCTGTATTTGAGAGCTGATTCGGACTATGAGATGGGAACACGCGGCTAAGAAAAGTAAACCAGGAGAAAGTTGAAGATGTACTCTCTGAGAAGGAACAGTTTTGGTAAAGATGTCGACTTCAAGAGGTATAATCGAGACTCAAAAATAGTGGTTAGAGCCATGCACGTGTACAGTGGCATGCGAACAGGAAGGAATAAACATCTATCTTTTTAGGCTAGAAAGAAGAAGCCAACAAGGAGCAGATCTATTGAGCAAGCAACAAGGTTGGGACACATCACCCTCTCACAGCTGCTCATTGGAAAGGCAGTAGGACCCCAACGCCAGATTCTGCCATGAGGAAAAGGCAAGGAATAAAGTTAGCTCGAGAGTTTTCTTCCCCTCCAAGCTTACACGTGTCACCATAAAGCGATTTTAAACAAAAGTACCAAAATAACCTCATATGAGGGGGTCAGCCAAAAATGTTCATTAGGTGCTTGAATTACTAAAATGACTTTCAAGCGCACTCCAACAATATTATAAGTTCGCGAGTATTCCAAAATGGGTAACGACTTTTCTCACCCATTGAATTTGTCATATTCAACTTTCAAGCTTGCGTTGTAGAAAGAGACTTAAGGTGTGAATTTGTAATATTCAACTTTCAAGCTTGCGTTGTAGAAAGAGACTTAAGGTTTTTACTGATCACTACTGGCTTGGACTCAGTAATGAGCTGAGCATTTTTATTTGGTATTTATTTTTTATTAAATTTTGAAATATTTTTATAATGATAATTTTTTATTTTTTAAAATTTTTATAAAATAAAATTATCTTTTAATTTATTTAGGGATAAAATTATCATTTCATTTAAATTATTTAATGATATTAGTGTAAAAGTGGTTAATTAATACAAATGTAAAAGGAAATGTGGTACAGTGAACATATTAGAATTTTATGGTGTTTGGATAAATATAAAGTAAAATGGAGGTGATGCAATGATAATTTCTCTAACAGAAAAAAAGATCAAACGTTATTATAAATGAGGGATTCATATTCCAAATTAACATGCACATAATATGTTTAGGGATATTTCGACGAGACCAGAAAAAACGAGCAGGGCTAGACGAGCAGGCAGCTGGAAGTAGGACTTGCTTGGACGACGACGAGCAGAGGGAAATGGAGCCCGTAGCATGTAGCAGGAGCAGAACCATCCTGCTCCCAACCAAGCGTATTATCTGCAAAGTTAATTTGCTGTTGAAGGCATGAGGCCGTTCCCTAAGACCTCGCAGTGAGAAAACCCGGCCAACTCTATTTGAAGTGACACGCCCACCAACTCGAGACATGAGACCACGCAAAATACGCCACTACTTACCACTGCAGTAATGGAGATACACGCAACCATCTGCCACGGCAGTGATGAAGATACACACGACCACCTGCCACAGCAGTGATGAAGGTACACGCAACCACCTGCCACAGCAGTGATGAAGGTACACGCAACCACCTGCCACGGAGAGAGGGGCAGAATCCTCAAGAGGCCTATAAAAAGGCAGTCGACGAAGGTAAAAGGGTTGGACTTTTTATCACTCTAAGGGAGTTAAAAAGCAAATAATCCAGAACCGATAAAAAACCTAAGGCCAAGAGATTTACGGCCAATCTTTCCCTAAACCTTCTTATCTGACTTGAGCGTCGGAGGGTTTACGCCGGGAAAACGCCCGGCGCACTCTGACATGTTCTGTGAGTGCAGGAAACCCATAAAAGTAACTGGGCGAGGAGAAGTTCTGGTCGAGATAAAGTTGAACGAGCAGGAGCCTGGTCTCGGAAGAGCACGACCAGGATTTTGCATCAACATTTTGGCGCCGTCTGTGGGAATCGATACGAGAAGCCAATTTTTTGTCTCTATCAATTTTCATCTAGTCGAAGCAAACCAGAATGTTACAATGCATAAATGGATGAGCTTGCTTAAACTAGGAAGCAAAAACCTTAAATGAGAGCACATTGAAGGCACACGTTTGCAGAAATCAGAACAGGTCAGAAGCTAAATTTTTATTTAGAAGCAATTTTTTTAATGAAAATTTAATTATTCCTCTAAATCATATTATGTGAGATGAGGATACCTTACATTCATTAAATTGATTGTGCTCACTCATATTAGGGCTAATAGTGTAACTTAGTTAACTTAATTTCCTGAAAGTTACTCAATATGAGAATGATTTAAGAAGGGAGAGCTAGGATAGTGTTGAGAAGCCAATCAAAGTTTACTATTAAGGCATGCAAAAGGCTCACGTCTCAAAGCATGTCGTATGGCGAGCCCGAAGCCAAGCATGCCCGGATCTGCTCGACCAAGCGAAGATGAGCAGAATCCTATGCTTCAAGAATTTTTTAAGGCGTGTAAAGGCTCACGTCTCAAAGCCTGTCGTATGGCGAGACCGAAGCCAAGCATGCCCGGATCTGCTTGACCGAGCGAAGGCGAGCAGAATCCTATGCTTCAAGAATTTTCTAAGGCATGTAAAGGCTCACGTCTCAAAGCCTGTAGTATGGCGAGACTGAAGCCAAGCATGCCCGGATCTGCTCAACCGAGCGAAGGCAAGCAGAATCCTATGCTTCAAGAATTTTCTAAGGCGTGTAAAGTCTCACGTCTCAAAGCCTGTCGTATGGCGAGACCGAAGCCAAGCATGCCCGGATTTGCTCGACCGAGCGAAGGCGAGCAGAATCCTGTGCTTCAAGAATTTTCTAAGGCGTGTAAAGGCTCACGTCTCAAAGCCTGTCGTATGGCGAGACCGAAGCCAAGCATGCCCGGATTTGTTCGACCAAGCGAAGGCGAGTAGAATCTTATGTTTCAAGAATTTGTTTAAGGCGTGTAAAGGCTTAAGTCTCAAAGCCTGTCTTATGGCGAGACCGAAGTCAAGCATGCCAGATTCTGCTCGACCAAGCAAAGACGAGCAGACCCTCAAGTGTAATAAAAATTCCTAAGGCATGCAAAGGCTCCAAAGTCTCAAAGCCTGTTTTATGGTGAAACAGGAAGCCAAGCATGTCAGGATCTGCTCAACCAAGCGAAGACGAGCAAACCACCAAAGTTTCCAGTCTGGATTCATTTCACTCTCAATACTAGAAACTGAGGGATTGGTGTTTAGGGAATTAAATAAGGTGACCAAGATAAAGGTGTTTGCTCATACATTATCGTGCTCTCCTCCAGAGTAAAAGCGAACAAATGGTTGAGCAGATCACCTCGACCAGGATATTATTGGTCACTTCGACCAGGATATATTGGTCACTTCGACCAGGATATTATTGGTCACCTCGACCAGGATATTATTGGTCACTTCGACCAGGATATTATTGGTCACCTCGACCAGAATAATATGTGGTGACCTCGAGCACATCACTTCGACCAGGATATTATTGGTCACTTCGACCAGGATATTATTGGTCACCTCGACCAGAGTAATATATGGTGACCTCGAGAACATCACTTCGACCATGATGTTATTGGTTACCTCGACCAGGAAGTTACCAGAAAACACGATTCAATCCAAACATTTTCTCCAAAATATTAGGGACCATATTCTTAGTGGGCTGAAAATTAATAGTTTTCTTGAGAATTTTAGGGGAAAGGATAAAAACCGCTATAGTTTTCTATAAAAACGGGAAGGGGGGATTCTTCTCTATCTCTCTCTCTAGGGAAGCAACTGAACCCATTGGATATTTTTTCCTCTCTCTATCGCTGAGAGATTTCTCTATCGCCTGTGATTTCTTTAAGATTAATTATTTCATATTCTTTTCCTTTAAATTTACTTAAAAGCTTTTTGTTTAAAGTAATCATAGTTAAGCCACATGAATTGTGGTATGGGTTTTTCCAAGTAAGGCCTGAATTGCTGACTTAAGCGTCGGAGGGATCTCGCCGGAAAAACTTCCGGCACCTCCTGACTGTTGGTTGTGTTCACAGGCTCACAGGTTCTCTACTCATGGATCATCTGCTCATGGATCGTCTGCTCATAGATTGTCTGCTCATAGATTGTCTGCTCATAGATTGTCTGCTCATAGGTTGTCTGCTCATGGGTTGTCTGCTCACAGAACATCTGCTAATAGAAAATCTGCTCATCAGCTTCCCACCAAACAAATTTAATAATGATGCAAGGATCTGAGATCTGATCAACTCATTCGGATTTCGGCATCAAGGCGAGCAGAATCCTCAGCTTCAAAATTTTGTTTAAGGCGTGTAAAGGCTCAAGTCTCAAAGCCTGTCTTATGGCGAGACCAAAGCCAAGCATGATAAATTCTGCTTGACCGAGCAAAGGCGAGCAGAATCCTCAGCTTCAAAATTTTTCTAAGGCATGCAAAGGCTCACCAAGTTACCAAGTCTCAAAGCCTATTTATGGCAAGACAAGAAGCCAAGCTTGCCAGGATCTGCTCAACTAAGCGAAGATAAGCAAACCACCAGAGTTTCCAGTTTTGATTCGTTTCACTCTCAACACTAGAAACTGGGGGACCTGTGTTTAGGGATATTTCGACGAGACCAGAAAAAACGAGCAGGGCTAGACGAGCAGGCAGCTGGAAGTAGGACTTGCTTGGACGACGACGAGCAGAGGGAAATGGAGCCCGTAGCATGTAGCAGGACCAGAAAAAACGAGCAGGGCTAGACGAGCAGGCAGCTGGAAGTAGGACTTACTTGGACGACGACGAGCAGAGGGAAATGGAGCCCGTAGCATGTAGCAGGAGCAGAACCATCCTGCTCCCAACCAAGCGTATTATCTGCAAAGTTAATTTACTGTTGAAGGCATGAGGCCGTTCCCTAAGACCTCGCAGTGAGAAAACCCGGCCAACTCTATTTGAAGTGACACGCCCACCAACTCGAGACATGAGACCACGCAAAATACGCCACTACTTACCACTGCAGTAATGGAGATACACGCAACCATCTGCCACGGCAGTGATGAAGATACACGCGACCACCTGCCACAGCAGTGATGAAGGTACACGCAACCACCTGCCACGGAGAAAGGGGCAGAATCCTCAAGAGGCCTATAAAAAGGCAGTCGACGAAGGTAAAAGGGTTGGACTTTTTATCACTCTAAGGGAGTTAAAAAGCAAATAATCCAGAACCGATAAAAAACCTAAGGCCAAGAGATTTACGGCCAATCTTTCCCTAAACCTTCTTATCTGACTTGAGCGTCGGAGGGTTTACGCTGGGAAAACGTCCGGCGCACTCTGACCTGTTCTGTGAGTGCAGGAAACCCATAAAAGTAACTGGGCGAGGAGAAGTTCTGGTCGAGATAAAGTTGAACGAGCAGGAGCCTGGTCTCGGAAGAGCACGACCAGGATTTTGCATCAACATAATATTCTTCATATACTGATATACTTTTTTATTGTGTATGACATAATGTCGTTGATTATTACTGTATGTGATTGTTATAATAATCTCGATTCTTTCCATTTTGCATATGCCATGATGCTCTTGATCCTTGCCATACGCATGATGATCCTTATCAACGTTGTATGATGCTTCTTCTTTAGCAACCATCCTTTAGTGCTCCTGCAGGTTGCATCAGTAAGTATGCATAAACAATTCAATTCAACATGCTGCATATGGAAACACAATATCTATAGTAACACAATAAGTGAGACCGCTAGTAACACTTGTTTTTATAAGATCAAAGCACATGCTAAAGATCTAGAAAATAATTTTTGGTATAGAATTCGTTGGGCCGCACGAACGCAAGCCCCTACAGCAAATTGCAACGCAGGCTCTCTGGCAGTATAGTTAGGGTGCACTAAATTTAAAATTTTACTACTAATATCAATAATTAGTATATAGTGAGTAAGAATAGATCCCACTATGCTAGTTGTATTTTGTATCAACTCTAAAGTAGGATTTAAAATAAAATAATAGTAGTCATAATAATAGTAATAATATTATAAATTAATGTAACTAAAGAAAATGCCAATTATAAATAAAAGGGCAGGTTTTATGAATCTATAAATGAATAACAAGAAATAAAGAAATTAAAACTACAAAAAAACAACAATTTAATAAAAACTCTAATTAAAGGAGAAAGAAATAATAATGATGAAAACTTTGGTTAAAAGATCATTCGCCATTACCAAACATGCACATAATTTATCAATTCTATCATCAACCATAAACAACAATAAGCTCTGTTAGTTTCAACATTTCCTTAGAGTGTCGTTAGACAAAACAAGCTCTTCGCCTAATCTCTAACCATTAAATAATTTAAAACAAGCTCTTTAAATTTAAGATAATGGAAGCATTAAGTAAAGAAAGATATTAGGTTTATTTAGGCAATAAACACACAAGCACAGATTATTTAACTTAAGTTATGTTCTCCAATTGAAATCATTGATTCCAACCTACTACTAATAATTAAAATATCAAGAGAATTAAGGATAAAAAATTTTAATCTAGTAATAGAATTTATTCAAGTCCTATCTAATTGGCCACTCAAATAAGATAAGAATAAAATCATGAATGTTAATTATAGAAGAACATAAACAATCTCAATTAAATAAATTGAGTGATAGAAATTGAACATTAATCATATGACATGTTTGGAGTTTTTAATTTACCTTCAACCAAATAGAAAATCTAGCCTAATATAATTGATTTGGGAATAAAAAAATTAATAAAAACGGATATAGAGATTAATTCAAGCAGCTGCCTCCTCTATTTTTTTCTTCTCTTCTTGCCGCTGCTCTCTCTTCAATTCCTTTTGGCTGCCAATTCCCTATCAAAAGCCAAAGGTTGGCTTTTTATTATGCATATGGTTGGCCTAATCCTCATTGGATTTTATTTCCAATTGAAAGCAATTGATTTGCTTCCTTTAATTGCCATGAACATGCCCGCCCACTTTGACAATTTCCTTTTTCTTCAATTTGCTTTTCATACATAATGTCATGCACATGCAATTTAGTTTAAGCAAGACTTATGCATGAAATCTTTTTGAATTGGTAACGTGACTCTTGCATGCAACTTATAAAGCCATTCACATTAAACAAGTTTCCATTTTATACATGCTTGTTCCCAAAATCTTTATTAATCTCCGTAAAATTTCATATGCTTCCAAATGTGCATCAATTAATTAATTGGCTTTCAAAAATCTTCAGTTCTAATTCCTTCAAGTAGATTTATTCTTAAATGTTCCGATTAAATTTCTCTTTAATCTCATAATATACCCAAAATAACAAAATAAAAAAATTAAGATAAAAATTAACACAATAAAATATAATTTACTAAATTAAAAATTAACTAAAATAACTAAAATATTTAAGACCAAAACAAGAAAAAGATAGAGAAATTAATAGCAAAATATATGGAAAATATGCACTTATCACTCTCCCACTTAGGGAGACCTTAGGGCAGCCTTCCAAGAAGTGCAATGAAGGGTAGCCTTAGGACATGAGCCTTAATGATCACTCATTAACCCATCTAGGTAAGTGATCATGAGTTTATTAGTGTATGAAGCCCGTTATTTGTATGTTTTTCAAAGAAATTTTTGTTGGTTTGTATTCCATGTGTGACTTAGGTATGTATAATGCAGCAATGTCTTTAACAAATTAAATTAAATATAAGGAAAAATCTCCCTTTAATAAGTCATATAATCGTTGTTTTGCTTTTCATCTACTTTTCCTACTTTTGATTCTATTATTCTGTATACACCATCACTTCAGACCCCTTCAAAATAAATTGTATGGTAGATACACGGCTCGATATTTAGTGATAAACAGTGCACTGTAGCAAGGGCCTTTGGAATGTAGGGTTTAGTGAATTCTTAAGGACTAAATAGAAAAGGCCAAATCATGACTCAATTGAACACCGAGAAGGTTCTGAGGACGACAGATTTTGTCGATCCGAATTCCATAAAATCTCTGAGTCTTATTCATAAATCTCTCATCGACGTCTCTTGCTAGACCAGTTTCATCTACCTAGAGGGACTCAACCGTAGCTCCAACAACCTTGCTGCACAGTGATTTGATTTATCAACTGGAAGCAACAGTTGTCGGGGTCTCGCAGCGAGCTAGACTCACCTTTTTGTGATTTGTACTAATCGGAATTACAACTAAAAAAAATCTTTCATTTGCAATCATCCTATCGGCCTATTGCTTGTAACACTTATATTTGTAAAATCATAACAAGCGCTTGCATGCAAAGATGTTTATGCAATTACTTATTATTATACCAGTTCAAAAGCCCTAGAAATAATTTTTCGTGTAGAATTGGCAGAGCTCGCGCGAACGCAGGCCCCATGTCGCAAATTACGAAGTAGGCTCTCCTTGCTTAGGGAAACCTTAGGGCAGTCCTCCAACAAATGCAATGCAGGACAGCCCAAAGACACGAGACTCATTGATCACTTATTGAACCATCTAGGTAAGTGCACTTTATAACAACACAAATGAAGCTTCCTATTTATTTTATTACTTCCTCTTAATTTAACTTTTGTGTGAAAATATTCTATTTACAGTTTTCCACCCGTATACATAGATTTTTGGCGGTTTTATTTCCATCCAGATGTAGTATTATTAATAATGTTAGGAATTCTAACATATGAGCTTTTTAAGTTGAATTCTAATGTCATGTGTCACTCATTTATGGATTTTATAGTTTTTAAAATTGCTTCATTTATGGATTTTATAGTTTTTAAAATTGCTTAACCAATACTAAATAAATGAATGTCACATCAATTAAAATTTAAATTAGAACTTTGATATTGAGATATCTAGCATGCTCATAGAATTATAGATATAGGGTGGTTTTATTTCCATCCAAATCTAAATCTATGACAACTTTTTTTTAGTTATTTTCTCATTTAAAATCTACTTTTCTTGTGAATTTAAAACTTATAAATTTTAAATATAAAAATTATTATTAACTTTTATTTCACGCAACAGTACCAAACGTAGCTGTAGTTTCCCAACATTTCTTTGTACCAACGCAACGCTCCAGGAGGTCGCATCTCTAATTATCCATAAGTAATTCAATTCACATGCATGTATATAGAACCACAATATCTACACTAACACAATAATATATTGCTAGCAACACTTGTTTTTGTAAGATCGCTAGAAACACTTGTCTTTATAAGATCACAAGCACATGCTATGATTGCATTAATAATCTAGAGGGTTACGTTTCGATGACAGTAAATCACCACATGACACTATCTGATTATCTATGCTAAAAAGCCCTATAAATATAGAATTGGCGGGGCCACGCGAACGCAAGCCCCTACAACAAATTGGAACGCAGGCTCTCCGAGCTTGGGGAGACCTTAGGGTAGTCCTCCAAGAAGTGCAATGAAGGGGCAGCCCTAGGACATGAGCCCTGGTCATCACTCATTGACCCCATCCTGGTGAGTTTATTAGAGGACGAAGTTGTTTATTTATATGCTGTTTAAAGCAAATTTTGTTGGTTTATATTCCATGTGGGACTTAGGTATGCGCTATGTAGCAATTGATAAAATTAAATCTACATGATGAAGAGGAAGAAGAAGAATGTGCTAATGGAATTGGAGGGGTTGTTGGAAATTAACGCACACTGGCCCCCACTACAAATTAGAAGACGACATGATCATCCCACATGAATATAGTAGCAATGGATTAATAGCCTCGGTCAATTTAAAGTAAAGTCAGTCATCCAATTCATTTTTCAAATTTTTAGCAAGGTCACTAACATTACTAACGAATATATAATCAGGTCTTCTAACTAGCAAGTAAACATTCCCTGAAAAAAAAATTTTTTATCATTAGAATTTAAATAAAAATACTCAGTTTCAGAACAATCTCTTGCGCGCGCACATGTCTGACTCAATTATTCAAGTACATATATATTAACTTGAATTATTTTGTGCTTGTTTATAATTTTTTTTTTTTTGAGTGGAAATTTGTTGAAGGAAAGGGGCCTATATAATATCTTCTCATTCATCTAATAATTTGTATACATGCTAGAAAAAATCATGTAGTAAGAGGGCAATTAGAATGATAATTGAGATGAAGCTGAATAATCTACTTTGATTTCTTTTAGAGTTATATCTGCTGCATGATAGTTGCCTCCGCCTAAGCTGCCGCCTCCCGGTCGCTTATCTAATCGTCCATGGCCTCCACCACTACCTCCGAAAACGCCTCGTGGCATTCATCCATAAATAGTTCAACAAGCAATGCATGGAATGATGGAACCGTAATACGTATCTATCCATGGTAACAATAATAACATATTGCTAGTAGCACTTGTTTTTATAAGACCACAAGCGCATGCATGTTGTAATTATATATTATTATGAAAAATGATAAGAGTACTGAAGGGTAACCAAAAAAAAAAATTCCAAAGTGACGTTTTGGGTGATTTTGTCACCTTTTTTATCTAATTACTAGTGTTATATTATTATACTCAGCTCAAAAGCCCAATAAATTAATTAATTTTCAGTATAGATTTCTCGGTGGCTGCACTCGAATTAGCGTAGGCTCTTCTAGCTTAGGGAGAACTTAGGCCATGTTCAATTGTAAGAAATTAAAGTAGGAAAGGAGCGATTTTCCATGTCCTCTGTAATTTTATTTGTTCGGTTGCAAAATTTATCTAGAAAATAAATTCCATCCCAAAGCCAATTTCTGTTATTTGAAGAATTTTATTTATTTGTTAATAAGGAAATTTGGATTCCTGTGTTTTACTATTTTACCTTCATTTAATTTTTCAATTTTATCCCTAAACAAATCTAAATAAAAAAAGGAAAAAAAAGCCTTAGTTCATTTTTTTCCAATGTCAGTCAAATCACTCACTCAAAATTGGCAAATTCCCTGAACTTTCGACAGCTTTCAGCAACACCAATGACAACTTTTGAGCAAAAGAGACCGTTTAAAGCTTCAACAGCATCTCATCATCTTGCTCACAATCTCAATTTTAGTCTTAGTTTCTGATCTCTCACTTTCAGTGTCAATCTCTCAATCTTAGCTTGAATCTTTCTATTTATCTTTCAATTTGCAAGGTAAGCTGCTTGATTCATGATTCAATTTTCAAGGTCATGTGTAAATAATACTTGATGTTGATTTTTTGATTATGTTTATGTCATCTTAAATTATGATTGATAGCATTGGATTTTGTAGTGGATATGGTGATTTCGAAATCGATGTGTTATAGGTTGTTTGTTCCATGATGTGTTTATATCATCTTGCTTTTGCTTTTGTTTGTGGATTTGGTTCGGTTTTGCGTTTTGATTGCTAGGTTTTGGCTCTGTGGGTGTGTGATGAGATTTCTAGTCCTTTGACTTCTCTTGTTTAGTTTCATAAATTCAAAAATACAATTAAAGCAAGATAAGAGTGAGTGTATGTGTGATGGTCATCACAGCCATGGAATCATTTTTTAATGGAATGGTGAGCTGTGTTATAGGTTGTCTTTTAATGGAATCATGAACCTCTGGAGTTAAACTTACTGGTTTGTAATTTAATATTATATTTGCTATTTTTTATTGCTAATTATTACTACTATTTTTGCTATTTTACTCACTGTTTGCTACTATTTTACTTGTTGTTCACAACTACTTTACTTACTATTTTCCTACAAGCCCATTGGCTTGATGTTGCAAGTAGTTTTGCCAAAAGAAAAAGTGTGCGATGGGTTTCGAGATGGGTGACGCTAAAGAGTTTTGCGAGAGAAAAGACATAGGATTAATTTAGATTAATCATTGTGTCGTTCATTGAAATCTCGAGAATGAGAGTTTTTACAAAATTATCGAAGGGTGCTATAGTACCACATTCCTTGCTCAAAGAATGTGCCCTCCACTTTGTTCTCTTATGCTGTGACCCATTTGTTGTGGGCTTGAGTTAATATTGGGCTCATTTTTTAAAAAAGTCAATTATGACACATCGCTGAAATGAAAATTTGAGTTGGAATAATAGCACCCCTCTAAAATTCTCGTAAACTCTCATTCTTGAATTATATAATTTCAACCCTCATTGAATCCTCAATGCATCGCCATCATGTCATTTAAAACGGGGGCAAGAAAAAACTGCATCATGATAATCGTCTCCATCCATCAAGACAATTTTATGAGTGGGGATATTTCCACCATATTTTATGTGTAAATCCACCCCACTTTTAAAAATTATTTATAATAAATACACATTATTTTTAGTAAATACAAATCAACAAAAATATTTGTATAGTTAATCAATTAAATCTCTTTTACATTTTTTTTTACTTTTTTTAATCATTAAGGTTGTTTTAATATAAGTTTTATTTAATTATTTTATCTTTATAATATAAAATGACCCAATTACTCGAAAAAATATGTGATCTTATATATAATACTTGAGAAATTATCATTGCACCACCTCTATTTTGTCTTATGTCATCCAGTAACCATAAAATTCTAATATGTTCTCTGTTAAGGATGGCAAAACCCTCCACGGGTTTGGAGCCCCGACCTATAGAGCCCCACCCCAAATAAAAAAAAAATTTGAATAATTTTTAGGAATGGGGTGGGAAGTGGGGGAAAATAATTCACAAATTCTTAACGGTGTGGGATTTGATTTTGTATTCTCCACCCCACCCCCACCCCAATCCCCATTATATATAAATATTTTTTTAATTCTTGTTTAATAATTTTTATTTTATCAACTATAATGTCAATTAATATTTTTTTATTTTTATACAATATAAACAAGATATGAATAAAAGAAAACCTAACAATATAATCATTTTTCAACTCTAAAACATTATTATGTTTTTACTCTAAAACATTATTATGTTTTTTTTAAGGTGATACTCTCTTTAAATATTTTTCAATTTTGATACATTTTTAAGTTATTGTTTCAAAATTTTAGAGATTTTTTAAAAATAATTTAAGTACTTTATAATATGTTCATCATGTTATTTTAAGCCTTTAATTTTTAATTTATTGAAATCATGTATCTATACCTACTATAAAATAGCTAAATGGGAAATGAAGTAGAGATGAGGAAATCATTTCTACTTGGGGATTCCCTATCCCTATCCCACTAAATTTATTGGGGAATGAGGTAGGCCTCCCCACCCCTATACCCTTGTCATTCCTATGAATCTCTGCACTGTCTTTCTTTTTAAATTTATATCAATTAGCCACTTTTGTACTAACACCTTTAAATAATTAAAACGAAATGATAATTTTATCCCTAAATAAATTAAAAAATCATTTTATCTTACAAAAATTTTAAAAATAAAAAAATATAATTATAAAAATACCCCTAAAAATAAATCTGAAATAGAGATGCTCAGCTCATTTTTATTAAATTTAGATTTTGCAAAATTTTAATAAGTATTTTTATTAAAAAAATTTAATTTTGCAAAATGTTAATAAAAATAACTGACTTTATTTATTAAAAATTATAATTTCACAAAATTTTATTAAAATAAATTTATTTATTAAAAAATAAATCCCAAAATTTTAATAATTTAGGGATTTTATCAAATCCAAAAATTTTACAATTATATTTTTTATTAAAATAATTTTTATTAAAAAATAAAATTTTTTATTTTTATTAAATTTTGGAATATTTTTATAATTATAATTTTTTATTTTTCAAAGCATAAAATTTTTTTTAATTTATTTATGGGTAAAATTATCATTTCATTTAAATTATTTAATGGTGTTAGGGCAAAAGTGATTAATTGATACAAATTTGAAAAGAAAGGCGGTGCAGTGAACATATTAGAATTTTGTGGTAGTTGGATGAACATAAAACAAAATGGAGTTGTTGCAATGATAATTTCCCATAATACTTTAGGTACGTAATTTTATGATTTATAATCTAATTTTTTAAATGACATAAATTTGGCAACTTAATAATTAATACACACACACACACATTGGCTCATAAAAACATCATGTTAGTTTAATTAAAGGTTAATAATCATACAAATAAAGTAGAATTGACCATTTAGAAACAATGAATTTTGTATTAAGAAAAATTGAAGTTAAAGTAATTTTTTGGTACTTTTACATTTTAAGGATAAATAGTCAATTTAAAATTAGGCTAATACAATCTTACTTGTTAAATATAATTAAAAAAACTAAGTTATAAAAAATAAATTAAGATATCACAAAAAAAAATTAAGAATTTAAGAAATATTTAATTGATTAATTCCTCATAATTCTTCTTTATTTGAAAATTTTAAAAATAATGTAAATTTTTTATCATTATTTTTTAGAAGTGGGATGAGTTTACAGATTTTGCGGGGTGGAAATATCGCCACCCCAATTCTACTTTTGTGATATTGTGAAATTTGGGCATCTATGAAAAATTACAGAAAATAAAATATCTTGAATATCAAATGGCGATGTATTTTTATGTTGCAAGTTGTGCATAGCAAATGGCAATAAAATTTGACAAGTAAGTGGCGATGTAAAAAGAAAAAGAAGTTGAAGGAATTCAAAATTGAAAATGATTCTTAAATTAAAGCTTCATTTAACTTGTGAAAATTTTATTAATTAAAATAGTGTTGTTCCATTCCAATAGATTTTATAGAGATTAAAGAAACAAGGATTCAGAGGGTTACTTTCGGAATTAAAATGGGTGTTGTTAAAAGTAGTATGACTTACAATTCTTTTTAATGGATGCTTTTAAAAGAGGAATTTTATGAAGAGTTGGGTGGGATGTTAGTAATTCTATTCAAACAAATTTATCATAAAATAATGGGTAAATTGTGGGTTCTTATTATAAATTGATTATTTTCAAATTATCTTTCCTATTTTTAAAAATTTTAAATTATTCTTATTTAATATTTATTTGGTGTCATTAACATGAGGGGTATGGTTTCTAATAAACCAGTATCTATTTCTATATAGAAAGTTAAGAAGTCATCAAATTTAGTGAAAATATGAGTGAAAATGAAGGGTGAGTTGGTGATTCTCTTTGTAAAAATAGGAGTAGATTTAAAATTTTCAAAAACAAGAAAGGACGATTCACTAAAATTTAAAATTAACCGTAAAATAATTTTTAAATGATTTTTTTTTTATCCTTAGTAAAGGGTAATCATTGCACGTGCAGGCCAAAACCCAAAGGAGAAGCAAATGAAGATAACAAACTTGGGAACTTAGAGCTTCTTTACCCATCAGAACAAGCCAAGACCAAAAACAAAACGCTCGCCCAGAGCACTTGACACTTGCACAACACAAAACATTTTGCATGGTCGCATACTTAAACTCGATAATTGTTCCATTCGTTATTGCAGAAAACGGAAAAAGAAAATCTTTACCATTTGATTAATTAATTTATTTATGTTTTTATGAATAACCATCGCCACTAGTAATGTCGCTATGGGCGCTCAGAAGAGCATCCATGCTGGCAAAGGTCAGTAGTCTAATCTTGATTTTTTATATTGTTGGTTATTATTTTATAGATTAATTATCGTATAATGTTGAATCAATGTCTTCGTTCTTGTTCTTGTGCTTGCAGCCAAGATTGATGTTAACGTCGATTTCACTCACAAGCTTTGTGCTTCTTTGATGCTTCCTCCTCCCAGGTTCTTTTTGCCCATCCCATTATTTTCTTTTTTATACTTGTATTTATTTATTTGATAGAAATGAAAATTTCCATTACTGTTGTTTTATCAGGAACACTAGCAGTCCTCTTTCTCTTGTAATCGGCAGGTGCGAATTATTTTATTTATTTGTTTGAATTATTTTGTTTATCAGGTGATGAATAGTTATTGGGTTTTCTGGGTTCTTATTTTTGGATTATTTTCTTTTTAGTAATGCCCGTCTGTTTGGTAATTTGTAGCTTCAAATGTGAGGGCAAAAATTTTAAAACTTTGTATTCGCTTAATTACTAAATTCATGGTAACAAGAAAAACTCCCTGTTTCTCTTTACTGCTTGCTTTTCATTCATTTTTTGTAAAAATCTGATAAAATGGACTATGAGTTTAGAAACACAATCTTTCCCATCCTGAGTTTTACTGATGAGTACGTGTGTATGTACAGAAAGAGAAGTGTTGTAACAATTGTTTCAATTTTGTTCATTCCAGTCTTTGCATCAAACATCCAAACTTGTTTGGTGGAAGTGAGAAGCTTGATGTATCGTGGGATAAGGGTCTTTATGATTCAAATATTTTAATTGCTTATCGGAGGCCAAGGCCCGAATGGCTTTCTCAACAGTGTTTTGTTATTCAGGTTGTTTTTCTTTACCAACAATTTGCATTTGGATTGGATTGTTGGAAAGTTCTCTAATCCATATGGTTAATTAATGAAATCCCAGTTGAGAATTTGAAATGAAACTTGAGTTTGAGCTGGAATTTAGCATGTATCAGTTCTAATTCGGTTAATTATTTTCCCAGCATTCTCTTTCACCAGAAGTGGGGGTACATGGTGTGCCAATAGACAATTTCTCCCGTTCAGGGAGTGGAGGAGTGAATTTGTCTCGTTTATCACTGGGATTGGATATAAGTGAGCCTATAAGTTCAAAATGGAGCAACACAACTAGTTTAAAATTTGAGGTTTGATGAAGACTCTTTACTTATCACTTCATAGTTTCTACTTGGTTTCCTTTTCTTGTAGTGTGTCCACTCGCAATTCTTCAGTCTGTATTTATTCTACATGGAAAATAATCAAAGTTAGCCTTGCAGCATGTTCGGCCTGTGAATGATGATTGGCGGTCTATAACTAGAGATCTTGATGGATTTCCCGTGACTTGCAGGTGATTGTGATTTGTACTTCTGATTCTCAAACAATATAGTGGACTGATTTTCTTAACACAGTCCTTATGGTGTTTGCCATGCAGCGGGAGTAACCACGACAGTATGGTAGTTTTAAAGCAAGAATCTCGATATGCCAAGGCAAATGATTGCAGTTTCTCTCGTGTAAACTATCTCTACTTGCTGATCCATAGTGCAGCATTTTCCCTGCAGTTTGACATATCCATTCTGCTTGTTTGTTTGTATTCCACTGACTTTGAGTCTCCCTTGTTTACAGTTTAGCATGCAAATAGAACAGGGGATTCCAGTTCTATCCAAGTGGCTAATCTTCAACAGGTTCAAATTTGTTGCATCAAAGGGCGTCAAACTTGGACCAGCATTTCTATTGACGAGGTGAGCAATATTTTGTTGTTTCATTGGTCAACTATGCTCTGTTATTAGAGCATAGATTATGGGTAAACAATAGTTAAAAGCAGGGACATAGGAAGGCAAGAGTCTGAATTTAGTAGTTCTGCTAGGAAGCTTAAGAGATGTTCATAATAAGCATATTAGGAAGTGTTGGGTAATTTGATGAAATAGACATACTATATTTTTGTTTCTCAGAAATAGGAAAGGATAATTTGATGGGCAAAATAGAAATACCATAGAAGTTTGAAAAGAAAGCATCGATTTGTAATTAGTAAAATGACTAACTGTGCTAAAAGGGATTGCCTAACCCGACTCAGGTTTCATGAAACACATTTTGAAAGACAGGTGCACTTATCCTTGTCTCCACATGCTTCAATTGTGTAATTGATATCTAACCAATATTTTATATTCTTGCTTTTATTTGCTTTTCTGACCTTTCTTGTTACAGCCTGACAGGTGGCTCCATTGTAGGGGACATGGCTCCTTATCAAGCATTTGCAATTGGGGGTCTTGGTAGTGTGCGAGGGTATGGTGAGGGTGCTGTTGGATCCGGGAGATCATGTCTGGTTGCTAATACTGAATTGACATTCCCTCTGGTATGCAGTGGCTTTACCTTGTCATTACTTCAGTGGGTGTAAACTTGTAATCACTTGTTTTCAATTTGTTACATTCTCTTTGATATCTGGCCTCCTTGTAAAATTGGTGTCTTCTAGTACTTAATTATGATATTGTTAATATTGCTGGATTTTGGTGAAAAATTTTTTGTAACGGGGAATCATTGAAATCTCATATCAAAGATTTGTAACCGTTATGTGGTCAGCATAAATCTGTTGTCAAATCCTATGAATTAGAGCATGACTGTCATGTATAATAGAAGCAGGGATTTTAGTGTGTGTGCTTATTTTGTTAGCAATTGCATGTTGCTTTGATTACATTTTGGTTGTTTTAACGTCTCGGGCCCAGGACATTTTGCTTGCATAAAAACCCCTGTTAGAAGATGATTTATGTTTTGGCACATTATTTGCCTTGAAAAAATGCTGGTTTCACTTCTGTTTGATAGGCTTTTTTAGGATCAATCATAGAACTTACTTTTCAGCAAATGATTGCTCTTTCTCATTAGGATACTTTGAAATTTGCTACTTATTTTTGAGTTCCAGTTTGTTGCTGGACTATCACTAACCCTCAAAATCCTTTTTAACTGTTTTCAGAACAATACGTTGGAAGGTGCTGTTTTCATGGACTGTGGAACTGATTTAGGCTCTGGTCGTCTTGTCCCTGGTGAGTTTCATTCTTTTACTTGCTGAAGAAACAGGCACTGCTGGTACATTTGATCTTTGTTCTGAATAAAATTCCATCTCAGAAGTCTCAGTTTTTGAAAGTGCCATTTTCCTTTTTGTGATTGTACTTAGTTAAATTCCAAGGTGCATGGAAAGGAAACAGAGTTGACTGTGGTAGTTCTTCTCTGACTACTCATGGTGAATCAGCATTTTTACCCCAGAAATTTAATTTGTGAATGAGATAGTGTTATATGGCCCCAAACCTTGCATTCTTTTCCCTCTCTTTAAGAAAACACTCAGTTGTCTGTTAGTGGGTAGTCCAAACTAACAATGGTCAGTACCCATAAATTCTGGAATTTTTATTCTGAACTCTGAAAATTTCTCATTACTTTCTTATTGCATACTGATAATTTTTCTTGTTAGGTTCTGCTTGTGCTTGTTCTAACTAGCCTGACTTCTCCAAACCCTGATGGCTTAATTATTATTTTCTTTACCAATGTGGTTCTTAGCCTCTCTTTCAGAAACTTGTTTTCCTCAGATGATTTTTGATGTGGGAATTTCAGGAAATCCAGCACTGAGACAAGGTAAACCGGGATCTGGAGCAGGGCTTGGATACGGGCTTCGATATAGGTCTCCTTTTGGTTCCCTTCAACTTGACTGTGCCATCAATGCATTCCAACAAAAAACTCTCTACTTTGGCATCACCAACCTTGCTTCATGAGTGTCTTAATCCAGAGGAAAGTTGCAAATTTCTCGCTTTCTGTCAGTTACATCGCCAAGAAAGATATCCTCATTTTGGAAGAAATATCAGAAGAGGAAGGATTGTAATGGAATCCGAACCACAAGAAATACTTATCTCATTCAAATTCAATCTCGGATAAGTTGCAGATTCATGAAGATGAGTGTTCAAGCTGCATATAGCCATTTTTATTATTTCCCACCACCCACACAGCCATTGGCTTACAATGTCAAAAGAGTATTAAGTACATGTTGCTCATAGTATGATCCTAATTATATTTTTTTGGTAACCTTAGAATCGCAGAACATAATTGTTATTCAAACATTTTCTGCCTAGAAGATGCCTAATTGCTTCATTTAAACAAAAATCTTCTTCCGACTCTGTTGGTCTTGCCTATTTAATTAATGTCCAGTGAAAGAGTATAACATTTTGAGGCAATAAAATCCATATAATCATAGGTTAATTTCGATGTAACCCTAACAAATTGACTATTTTCAAAATACCTATCAAATTAGTGTAAACTTTAATTTACTTTTCAATTATCGTTAAGAAGATATTTTCTTTTTTATAGACGTGTCTCCATTAGTCCTTTTGAATGGTAATTAAAAATGAGTTGAAATTTACAATAAGTTGAAAATATTTTATAGATAATCACTTTATTATGGGGTAAGGGTATCTACAATTGTCCAATCATTAGTTGACCCAACCGAAACCATTTATTCTAAAAATACTTCAACTCCTCACCCATACACATACAAGCATAAAACATGGTTCCTTAGTCTAAGTTTTTCTATTAAGCATGAGCTATTAGAGCACGTTACACTTCCATGTTAATGTTTTCCACATGCAATAAGGCCAATTCCAATCCAAGCAATGCAAAAGACTTGCAAGTGTAAGTTGTATATTTTTTGTTGCCATAAGCAAATCCAGGACACATTCTGCTACCTGAACCAAATGGGAGAAAACACTCGTTGGCTCAATTGGGGGGGAGGCGGTGGGAGAAAGGACGGATTGTAATTTATCTAATACACTATTTTTAAATTAACATATATATGAGTTTTGTTTATAACAATGACATAACATATAAAGGAGATTTGGTAAATCTTAACAAAATTAACATATATATTTTATCAACTATATCATTGTTTAGTTTGATATCACAATCGTATCTATTAAAGTTTGTCTTTCATCATTTTTATTTAATGGGAGGAAAGTACGTCTTTTATTAAAGGATCAATAATGACCTAAAATACAATGTCACATTAGGGTAAATAGGGTCATATCAGGCTTAAGTACAATATATAGAATATCTAAAACAATACTTAAATTTTCTTTTCATCATTAATTTATGAATATTCACACATTTCATCCTATATATAATTTTTTTTTAATTTCTTTGTCACAATTATAGCGACTATATATCAATTCGGCATATTTAAATATTGATGAATGTCTACTGCGAGATAGTTGTAAATGTTAATAAAAATCAGTCACAAACTCCTTAATTGAGTTAAACAACATCTCGTTTCCTTTATCCTTAAAGTAGAGGGTTCGAATTTCTTCGTATATAGTCTGCCCCTTTATTATTTTTGGCCATAAATAGACTTGTCAATGCAAACCTTGGAGACGTACAAGTTGAAAGCTAGAGGCAAAAATGTTTTCCATTGATAACTTAGCTATGTGGTTCACTCTTCTAGTCCTTCATCTGCTGTTTTCAGTAATGAATAATAAGCTAAAAGCAAAGAGGAAGAAGCTTCCTCCAGTCCCTCCAAGGCTCCAAAGCTGCCACTCATGGGCAACTTGCTTCAATTGCTTGGTGGCTTGCCTCATGATCAAATCTTTTATCAATTATGCTCATTCAACTTGGTGGGTTACCAATAGGTGTCATTTCATCACCACAGGCAGCTGAAAAGTGTTAGATTTATTTCTCACATTATATGTATTAGTCTAAATTATTTTAATTATTTTTTATATTTTACCAAATTAATACATGATTGATGTCAAATATTAAAAAGTAATTTTAATAGGCTAATTTATTAAGTGATTAAATATTGTGTTAATGAGTCTAATTTCAACATATCTTATACAATAATATATTATGGACAAGCATAACTTTTAATTATTTTATTTTAATTCATAATATAATGAATAATTTTATACTAACACATAAAAAATTACAGTACTTAGCTATAATATTTAAATCACTTCAACTCATTAAAAATTTACTGTTCATAAATATGTGGCATGGGTGCAGTGCACCTCTCTCTCTCTCCCTCTCTTTTCCTGTGTGTGTACAGTAAATCAGGAGAAAAACTGGATTCTTGAGCTGAAACGAAAGAAGCAAGCTTTTTGAAGCTAAATCAAGGCTGTAGCAACTCGGTTAAAGCTCCATAACAAGCTTTTAAGTTCGGATTCATGGGTCATCAAGGTAAATTTCAAAATTTTACTTAAAATATGTGTTTATTTGAAAATGCAAAATTAAGGGCATAAAACTCATATTTATTTCACCAATTGGTATCAGAGCCCATGGTCGTGCATTTCCTTGTAAACCATAGTCGATTTACTGATGAAATCTCACTCATGGAATTTTTCCTTTAATTTTGAATTTTTCGAATTTGGGCATATTTGAGCAAATGGTTGTTAAATAATACATGAGTGATGATTTTGGAGTAAAAATATAATTTTTCCATAATTTTTGGTGGCCAAAATTGGGATGATATGAATAAGTTTACTGTAGCTACACTGTAGAACATCCCTAGGTTGAAGATGACATTGTGGGACAATATCGTTTGGATCCCTTAACTTTGCGAAATGTCACTATATCCCAATATATTTGTAAAATTTGCATAATAGTCCTTGACCGAAGGTCAATATAGTAAAACATCATTTGGTCCCTTGAATTTCGGGTCAATTATGTTATACCCCAAACTTTATTTTATTTTATTTACATTTTGGGCCAAAACTTTTAATATTTAAAATAGTAACTATAATTCTGAAAATTCTTCATTGTAGTCCAAATATCTTACAATTTTGGCATTTTTTTAGAATTTTAAATTTAAAATAATCCATCATTGTTGGATGTTATGGGCATAACATTCATGCATTTCATTGAGGCATGTAGATATTTATTTGATTTAATATCTTGGTAGAAACTTTAATTCTATTTGACAAAGTTCATTTAGCTTCAATTTTGTTAATGTATGAAATGTATATATGATACAAAACTACAATTTAGAGTGATTGTGTATCTATTTGTCGTAGGACCAATCGTGATAAATTATTTGGTGTTTTGCAATTCAATGCCATTTATAATTATTAATTATGGATTATGCGATGGATTGTTATTGTTATTACCAAGATTCATACGGATAATGATACTGCTTTGTCAGTAAATCACTACTTGGTAGGATGCTTAGGTAGATAAAGAGATTTGTTGGGTATTTTTTTACTGAGTAGCTTGATTACCCTGTCGGAAATAGGTTAATGTTGGTGTTATATTTAACTTGCTTGCTTTATCTTTAGATTAATGCACTCCTATATTGTTAAAGGAGGTCTAACATATTTTGTTGCTATTGGAGAAACTTAGAATGAGGAGTCATTGCTTATAGTATGATTTTGTTTTCGCATGCTTGATATATATATATATATATTGGTTATTGATTCCTCAACTCTAAATATTCTTTCTTTTCTTCAAGTTGCCTTCGTCAAGTCTTTAACTGTGACAAATTATGAGGATTGGTGTGAGTCTGTTATGTTTCATCTGTCTACATTGAACAAAGACTTGGCATTAAGAGTTGATGAACCAGCCAAGCCCACAGATAAGAGCACCACTACTGAAAAAGCAGAGTGGGCAGCTTGGGATGAATCTAATACACACTGTATGGATACAATGAAATACACCATTGATAAAATAACTAGAGATAACATCCCTGCATATAATAAGGTCAAAGATTACTTGGTAGCTGTTGGAAGAACTTTCAAGAAGGTAGATAAGGCAAAAAAAATGGTAACTATATGAGGTTGTTTGCTAATACCCAATATGATGGTGTTTCTGGGGTGAGAGAGCATATCCTTAAGATGACTAGTTACCATAAGAAACTAAAGGATATGAATGTCAAATTGCCTAATGGCTAGTTGGTCTTCCAAATCCTTGAATCCCTTCCACCACAGTTTGGCAATTTGAGAAGCCAATACAATACTCAGAGACACACTTGGTATATCACTGAGTTGACTCCTTATGTGGTTCAAGAAGATGAATCATTGAAGAAGGGGAAATTTCACACTGCCATGATGGCAACTACTCAAGAGAGTGAGAGTGTGAAGAAAGGCTCTTCAAAGGGCAACTATAAGTTTTTCAAAAAGAAAAAGTTTGGAAAATGTCACTTTTGTAAGAAACTTGGGCATAAGAAAGCTGAATGCAGGGGATTCAAAGCATGGTTGGAAATGAAAGGTATTTTTATAGCTTTTGTAGGCTTTGAATCTAATCTAATTGATGTTCCTTCTGATACTTGGTTATTGGATACTGGTGCAAGCATTAATATAATGAATTCCTTACAGGAATTCAGAAGTAAGAGGGAGCCCAATAAAGGGAAGTTGATAGTTCATATGGGCAATGAAGTGACAACCAAAGTTAAAAGTATATAAGTTGTTAGACATCTAGCCACTTGCTATTTTTTGGATCTGTTAGATACATCTTATATTCGTTCTATTAGGAGAAACTTGATATTTGTATCTATTTTGGATAGATGTGGCTATACTTTTCATTTTAGTGATAGAAAAATTTACTTGTTTCACAATTCAGAGTTAGTTGGCTCTGGCACTCTATATGATGGCTTATATATAATTTATTTATTTCCATGTGCTGTTGAATCATCATCCAATTGTCATGTTATGAATGTTGTTAGCTCTGATACCAATTGCTGAAATAAATACGAGTTTTATGCCCTTAATCTTGCATTTCCAAATAAACACATATTTTAGGTAAAATTTTGAAATTTACTTTGATCACCCATGAATCCGAACTTAAAAGCTTGTTATGGAGCTTTAACCGAGCTGCTACAGCTTTGATCCAGCTTCAGAAAGCTTGCTTCCTTCACCTCAGCTCAGGATTCGGGTTTTCCTCCTGATTTACTATACACACACGGGAAAAGAGAGCAGAAGAGAGAGAGGTGCACTGCACCCATGCCATAGATTTATGAACAGTGAACTTCTAATGGGCTAAAGTTACTTAAATATTGTGGCTGAGTGTAGGAACCCCTCATGTGTTAGTACAAAATTGTTCATCCCATTATGAACTAAAATAACACAATTAAAGGTTATATTTGTCCATAATATATTAATTTATAGAGTATGTCGAAATTAGACTCATTATGATGAAAAAGGGAAGCTCGCTTCTCGAGACATTTTGATAGAGTCTTACTATGGTTATGAAGAAGCGATGGTCTAGGAGACATATTGTTTTCGTCTCATTTTGCTAGACATGTCAACTTTGTGGAAATGAGCATATTGATCACAGTGTCATATTATTTTCATAATTATACTTGTATACTACTACATAGTCATATGTTTATAGGTGTCTTGTTATGTGGAGCATCTTGTCAGTGCACATATGATTTGATACTTATGGCACATTTTAGACTTATTTATGTTTTGGGTGATTGCTCGCATTTAGTCTTTTGTTATAGTCACATATTGATTAATTCGGTTGTTTTCAAAATATTTATTTCATTTATTTTAAAACTATCATTAGAATGACTTCTGCCGTCCAAGTGGGAGATTGTTAGATTTATTTCTCATATTATGTGAACTGACATAAAGCATTCTAATTATTTTCTATATTTTACCGAATTAATACGTGACTAATGTCAAATATTAAGGAGTAATTTTAACAGACTCATTTATTAAGTGATCAAATATTGTGTTAATGAGTCTAATTTCGGCATACTCTATACAGTAGTATATTATGGACATGTATAACCTTTAATTGTATTATTTTAGCTCATAATAGGATGAACAATTTTGTACTAACACATGAGGGGTCCCTGCAATCAATCACAGTATAAGTAACTTCAGCCCATTGGAAGTTCATTGTTCACGAATCTGTGGCATGGATGCAGTGCACCTCTCTCTCTCTCTCTCTCTCTTTTCCCGTGTGTATACAATAAATCAGGAGGAAAACCCGAATTTTGAGTTGAAGTGAAGGAAGCAAGCTTTCTGAAGTTTGATCAAGGCTGTATCAACTAGGTTAAAGCTCCATAACAAGCTTTCAAGTTCGGATTCATGGGTGATCAAGGTAAATTTCAAATTTTTACCTAAAATATGTGTTTATTTGGAAATACAAGATTAAATGCATAAAACTCGTATTTATTTCAGCAAAAAAGTCTTAAAGATTCATTAAGCAAAGTGCTGCTGCGTAATGGGTGCTCAAAAAATACTAACAATCATAGAAATTATGTGTGTTACAATGAATACTACGAGGAGCTACGAAAGATATGCAACATTGAGCACTTTACTACACAAAGGTTGCACTCACTCAGGCTGATTAGGGAAGAAGAGGTGGGTTTTCTCATTGACTCTTATCAGTTATTACTCAATTATGCAAATCTTAGTGAGAAGCTCTCGGCTTTTAGTGGGAACTTTTTTTTGTAGAATCGCTTTTGGAAAGAGCACCAGGGGATTTTATTATCAGTTGATTTTGGGATGCTCTTCAAATGATGGGAACCGCGCGGCTTCTGCTTTTTTACCTTAGTTTGGTTGGATTATTGAAATATTTAGACGGCTAGATAGAAAGCATAAAAGGGTTTTTCCTTAATTGGATTCTTTTTGCCGAAAATTAATTGATGATAAAGTCGTCGTTATTAAGATGCAGACACAAGAACATGAATAGGTGTGTTGCTGAATATATAGAGAAATCAAAGTGGATTTGATCATCCACTTCCAACTCACAGATGAACAAGTTGAAGCTACCATGTCTTGTGGTAATTTAGCGCTCTTATTTATTTTCTGTTTTTCATTTACTATTATAATTTTAACACAATTTGTTGGCATTAACACTAGCTACTTTGAAACTCTAGAATTTGCACCATATCCATATATAATCACACTGATCTAAAAGAAAAATAAAGAAGTTGTCATGAGTTGGATGATAAACTCATCTCAATCAAATAAGGTTCAAGTCTCAAAAAATGAAAATAGGAGTAGACCTCTTCTTTACTAGCGTAGATTTTCAAGATATGCTCGAAGAGTCGTAGACTTTGTTTATTATATACATTAATATTTTTGATAAACCCCATAATAGTAAAATCAATATATTATATAATACCATGATTTACTTTTAGGTGGAGTTTAACTGCGGAACTACACCAACAACTATGATATAGGCAATGGCAAAGCTTGATAGGATTCCAAATAAATACAATGAAGAAAGCACAAGAATAAATAAGTGGTTCTTGAAAGCGATGTTGATAAGCCTCAAAAACCTCAAGCAAGTGGTGAAAGAAACTTTGAGGTTGTACCTAGGGATGGCAAATTCCGGGTCCAGGTTCCGATTTAGCTGTTCCGGTTTCGGACCCGGATGTTAATTTGGTATTCCGGATCTAAATATAAACCCGGATAATTTATCTCCGGATCCGGACCGAGTTTAACTCGGAAAAATCCGGGTTTCCGGATTGCGGGTTTCAAATCCGGATGTCTGTATTTTTTTACCCTTTTCCAATTCTCTAACAGGCTATGGATACAATGGAAAAAAATACACAGCCCGCATAACCAACCAAAAAAATAAAAGCAGCAGAATGAGAACCAATGCAACTAGAATCCAACCTTACATCAAAGAAGCAATCAAAAGAACCACAAGCCTAAAAAATTACAAACACAGATCATCTCCCTCATATCCATTTTCACCCTCGTCAGATTCAGCACTAACCCCCTCATAATCCTTCTCCAAAGCTGCAAAATCCTCACGGGTTTCAAATAACTCACCTTTCTCTATACCCTATTGGCATTACATCAAATCAAATTTGTGGTCAATGCAAGAAAATACCTTAGCAATACTAGTTGAGTTCGTTGTCATGTGCACAGCCCTTTGCACCTTCGCGAGATCACCACTCGAATAGTTGGAGGCCGGTAATTGATACCACACTTGAATCCAATTTGGCGCCAATCAACAAATTAAATGGCAGCTGATGATGATAATGATCAACACAGCCGCGGTGGCAGCAAAGCAGCGAGATGACGATGACGAAAAAGTTAATAGTTGGGGGCTGTGTTTTTTTTTTTTAAGAAGTTGGGGGTTGTGTTGAATTGATGAAGAGAAGAAGAAAATTGGTGGCGGCTGTATTAAGAGAAAGTTGTAAAGTGAAAACTAGGGTTTCCTCTTTTCTTTTTGACTTTTTGCATTTCTATTTATATTTTAAAAAATTAAAATATAATATTAAGAATAAAGACATTCGGGTCCGGGTTCCGGATATGCGGGTTGGTTTATTCCGGATCCGGATCCGGATCCCGACCCGGATATATCTGGGTTTATTAAATTGCTATCGGATTCTGAATTTTTCTGTATCCGGTGCGGGCTGAACCCGCTCCAAATTATCTGAATTCATACGGATTCGGCCCGGATCAGGATTATTTTGCATCCGTGCTAAGAGAAGCTATGTCTCAATTCAAAACATATGATTATGACAGTTACCCAAAAACCAAAATCCATATCCCCAAAATTTGGGAAAGGCCGAGGGAACCATTTTGGCTTCTCAGTTTCTTCCATTTGGTTCATGTAGAAGAAATCTTGTATTGCTTTGATTGGAAACTGCCAAGTGGCAAGAAAGTGGAAAATATTAACATGGAAGTGAAATATGTACTTACAACTCTTCAAAAACTTCTCTTAAGCATTTAAGCTGCTTGTGCCTATCAAATTAAGATAAGCTAAGGACTTAAGCTTAATTTTTGCTAAGCCTTTTATGTGTGGGAACTTGAAATGAATTTATTGAATTGCTAATGGTTAAATATGATTATTCCCTTTGTCGAATATTATAATTTCTTATCATTTGTAAATTTTAACATTTATTATAATTTATTCTATCATGTGTAATTAATTTTTTTAATGTCGCAACTTGTGATATGATCTGTCTACTAAAATGATACGATAATTAAATGGGTTAAATTATATATCATACGTTTACTAAATTGGATTTCAAATTTTTGAAGTATAAAGTCCTTTATGTCACAATTACTTATTCGATTAATTGCTTTCATCGACCTTTTTTAGCTAAATTTTAATATTAATATTAAAAGAATGTGCTTAATCGTGAGTAAACTGTGTGCGAATTTGGAATGAGTCTTGTGAAAATGACAAATTTACGTGCAATAACGAGATAAGAGTTAGTGGGCCGCGTTTTCTGCATGCTAGCGATAAATGAAGCTGCTTTTCTGGATGCAGCGATTCAACCCACAATCGCTCTTTTAATATTTTTTAAAAAGGGGAAGTTTGCTAGTCACATTTTACTATTTAACATGATTATTTTAATGAAAAGTAGGTATTAGTGGAATGTGAGATAAGTGAATTAACTAAAGAAACATGATTCATAAGAAATAGAGTCAAACATATCAACAGCTGAGCCGCAACAAAAATCACTACCTAAACTTTCCAGGTGTATGGAACTAACATGACTACTCAATTTGTTGAGCTCAACAATTTGGTGGGTATTTTGGTACCAAATGTTAGCTACTTGCTTTGTTTAGGCCGATCAAGTTTAGTTATTATTATTTGAGTTTAGTTATGTTTGGACTTATTTTAAGATAAAACACTCATTTATAATAAGACGATCAAAGTTATAATTTTTTTATTATTTATCATTTTATGTATCTTACTGACATTAACATTTATATTCCACCGTAAATCTACTCCAAAATAACCATAGCCTTATTATTTTTCCCTTACAAGAAAATGTAATTCACAGGCTTTGCCAACCGCCTACCAAAACGCAATAGTGAAAGAATTCATTTTGTACTATGTATGAAAGTTGGTACTATTGAGAATAATAATACTTATGACACTTTGACAACCAAGGGCTAAAGTAGCTGGCTTTAGCCAGCAGCAGTCTATTTACCCTTTCATTCGGATGTTGATGTTTTTGAAGTAACTGATTTTCAATCAAAAACTGTCGGCAGCTAGCAAGTCGCAACTATCAAGCTAGCTTTATCAAAGAATCCAAATTGTAAAAACAAAAAGGCAAAGGCCGAAAGGGGTTCGATAATTTACCCCTGGCTTCTTCATTCACTTCACTTAGCAGCATTATGTACCACTTTCCTCTCAAGCCTCTCTCCTAACAATTACATGCAACAACATTCCATTGATTTTTTTGATATGCAATATGTACAAGGATCGTAGAATCACATCATTAGCTACAGATACACAAAATAAAAAACCCCCTGTTGGCATCAATCAAGAAAGACCTACGAATCAAAGCTAGCTTCGACAAAAAGTACTTCCCACTAGTATCACTTTCCGATCCCCTTGTTTGTTAAAAAAAAAAACTCTTACAGTCGGGGCAGTAGATTTCGGGGTTTTGATATGTTTATGTGCACTTAGACGCGCACTCTTTCGTTCTTGAACAGCATATTCCCCCATTAATCTTTACTCTATATTTCCACTTCCCTCAGAAACTCCTCTTGTTTCACCTGTAAAAATGGTCACAAATTGATCCCACTCCAATCAACTAATTGCCACTGAAAGTACTTTCAAATAAATAAAATCACTAAAACAAATCAAGATCCCAATTTTGCAGAGAAAAACAAAAAGTTAATTTAGAGAAGTAAAAAACAAAAAGCCTTTTAAGGGTGCAATATAAAGCATCGGTGACGAAAGACTATACGCTGGTATCACAAGTTGAGAATCAATCCAAGACTTCAACTAGCATATGACCAAAACAGAATAATTTCCAACGAATTTCTGCAAATTATTAAAAAAAAAGGGGCTTATTTGCAGCATTTGGCTGAAATAGTGAAACAGCACTTGGTTTATCTATGGTATCGGCTAGCAACCTAGCATTTGGATATTTGATGGTGTTTTTGGTCAAAAATCATTTTTAAATCCTAAAATGTACCCAAGATGGGCTTCCTAAACAAGCACTTAATCAAAGAGCGCTTTCACAAAAACTGAGATATTAGAAATTCCTTCCTAAGGATTTCCTAAAAACAAAAAACTAATTGTCATAACTTATAATAAAATTACGAATCCATCCTTGACATCTTCATAACTCACTGAGTCGACTCACTACAGTAGCAAACAAAATTAACAATGGAACTCACCAGGAATATTAAGCTTATGATCTGGATCAGTCACGGAAAATGACCGAATCGGCGATTTTCATCAACGGTCCCAGACAATCCGGCGAGAATTTCCTCGCGAACAAGTAAGACTCGGAGTAATTCGACTCCCTCAACTTGTAAATTAGCTCCGGCGACACCTCCCTCGGCTTGTACGTGTACGGGTGCCCGTTCGTGGTACCCGTCCAATTGACCCGAGTGAGCGTGTACCCGGTCAACCCGTCCGGATTCTGCATTGACAGCAATGTAGGAAAATAATGCTCCTCCGGGTAACACTCATCCGCCCGGTAACAAGGCATCCTAAATTTCCTCCAGAGCGCCCGATCTTTCACCACCATAACCGCGTCCTTACGCGTCAAGACGAAAAACTGAGATCCGACCCGGAAGTCGTCGAACGGCACTTCCGGCAGCATCGCGTAGCGGCCACGAGCCACGTACCGCTTCCACAATCTCGGATCCTTGGAGATGACCTCGATGAAACTCTTGTGACTGAGCCGAATGTTTTCGTACGCGGCGGCGGAGGAGGAGCGATCGAAAGAGGCGGAGGTGACGAGGGAGTTGTAGACGTAGTGGAAGGAGTGGAGGGGGATGCAGTGCTGGGAGAGGAGGGCGAAGAAGGCGTTAGCGGGGTCGTCGAGGATGGCGGTGGCAAGGAGGCGACGTGCGGCGGAGACGAGTGTCGGGGACGCGCGGAAGGTGATCTTAGAGGGGATGAATTTGGAGGAGTCGAATACGGTGTTGGTGCTGCCACGTGGAAAGGTGACGTTGGCGGTGGGGTCCGCGTGAACATAGATGTTGTAGAGTGGGTGGCGGCGGAGGTGTGGTTTGGGGAAGAAGCGGGACCAAAGAGGGGAGAAATGGAGGTCGGAGTTGGTGAGGAAGAGGAAGGCGATTTTGAGTTTAGGGTTAGGGGAGGAGAGGCGGGAGCGGGAGAGAGGGGAGGAGGAAGAAGAGGAAGCGCGCGTGAAGAGGGTTAGGTCGGAGACTTCGTCGGAGATGGGAATGGGCCGGGGGAGGGGAATGCGGGGAGGGAGGATGCGCGGGGCGAGGAGGAAGAAGAGGAGTGGCAGGGTGAGGATGAGGGAGAATGAGAGGACGTATGGTGATGACAGCATTATTGCTCGAGCAATTTTTGAAATGGGAAGATTGAGATTAGGGTTAGGGTTTGGGAGGGGATGAGATTGAGAGCAGGAGAACAGTGAAGAGTGAAAGAGAAGAGAGAGGCGAGACAATGGGGGGAGGGGGGGTGAATTGTTTGTGTTTGCGGAGAGTGAGATTGGATTGGACAGGACGAAGATGATTGCTTTGCCGTTAAATCTGACGGCATTTTGGACGGCGAGAGGATGAACGTTAATCTAATAATCCTGCATTGCTCACAAGTTTGTTAGTGCAAACAGGTAATAGATAAGCTGTGTGACCCTGTGTCTGTGACACCTGACACGCGCTAAAGATTTTTTTATTTTATTTATCTATTGTTTTAATTTTCTCATTATTTATTTAATGCTGCTTTAGGTTAAAAAAATCAATGAGATTCAACAAAATGTGATGACGGACGAAGTGCAATGTCCAAGTCCGAGTTGCTTAATCTGAAACTCAAATTGGGCCTGATGACGGACGAAGGCTCAGTCGCTCAATCTGTAATATTGGGCCTGACCGCCATGACGGCCCATTCCTTTTTCTAACGTTTGATTAATATCAATCCACCCCATTAGTTATAGTCAAACATAAATACAACCCCATATAAATTGTAAGTCTACACTGCGACCGCACATTTTCATTCTCTTTACTTGCACATAATATACTCACTTGTACGAAAGCAAGGTTAAGAAAAATGTCAGACGCATAACCAAAAACAAGTTAAATAGAACAAATTTAAGCATCAAATCCCCAATTAAATAGATCGCATTAGTAAAATATCCTAATTGATAAACCTTTGGAATCTATAAATTCAAACATCGCCAACGGTAAAATATAACTTAGATTCACTATAATTAGGCACGAAAAACTGAAAGTTCGAGGAGAACGTCTTTCCTGTCGATAAGCTTGAAGATGCAAATGTCTCCATCCTTCAAATTCTTGTGCGTTGAAAATTTCATCCATCCTCTGGTTAAGTAGAAACCCCCGTTATCTCTCCACCAGATTCGAACTGACTTATCCCTTCTCGGCAGCTTTAGCTCTGCATTAGAACCCCGTAACTTGATAGATTTGACATTTTGATTCACAAACCTGTAGGCAAAACTAGCAGGAACATACTGCACAACCAAACAGAGTTGTATCTAAGTACAAATCAAAGGCAAACTTCACATAAATTGCATTACATTAAAAAAAACCTCACCACTTCACGGCAAGGTTTCTCACGATTTCGAAAGATAACCATGAATGAAGGATCTTTCAGCTTCAATGATCTGACAATCTTGATTGCTCTCTCGCTTTCTTCCACTGTAAAATCTTCACTCTTTTCAGAGATATACATTCCCATGTTTTCAAGTAAGTTCCGAAACAACCCTTTCACTTTCCTCTTCTTCTGTCTTTGGCATCGGCACTCGCTAGAAAACAACTCCTTGCTTATTTCAACACATTCCTCACTTTCCATGTCATCTTTGAACTCTGAACTCCATTCATCAGATTCTTCATCACTATATGGATAGTCAATCTCACAAGCAGTCATATTAAATATGAGAACTTGAAAAGTTGAATTCTTCTCATATCTGAAAACCAGAAAATGACCAATCAGAATTGAATTACTTGCTACAAAGTCCTGCAAGCCATCACCAAAAGAAACCCTTCTCCCATCTTTCATCAACTTCACTCGCCAAACACGACCATTAGGAACCATAATTGTAGCCACATCAGAAAGTTCGTGCCCAAAATTTCTCACAAGCGTTCGTGGAATTCTCTACATTTATGCAAATAAAGTCAGCGCATTTATTCAAAGAGGAGTGAAAATCAACCAGGGAAAAAAAAAAATTGAATCAACGTTTTGAGGCTATTGCTGTCATGAATTGCAGCATAGATCAATGTCATAAATTTAGTTAACATTTATCACTGATACAGAAACAAGGTGATATATTTGAGAAAGAAATGAAAAGATACTAAAGCCAGAGAGAGAAAGAACAATTTGCATGGAAAGACGAAGCTAAATGTTAATGCATTTAAATCAGGTTGGATGTGAAGTAAGTACATGCTAAACCTGTTATAGCAAATGCATTTGTCACTTGATAAAGTTTGTATTATGTGAAACTTATCCAGAAAAATCTTGTAAAAAATCTGCTGCTATTGTCAAAACCAGAGTTTTAGGCAAAGGCATGCTCAACTGAGGTTCATGAATGTAACTCTTCACCATGCAATTTATAAGTTCTTCTGTGTATAAATGATTTAAAATGATACACAGCATGCAATTCGATGCTTGCTCTACCTTATAAGTCATAATTCTACCTTATCATTGATTTGAGTCTCTTCCACACTTCAACCATATACAAATTTTGTATGGAAGTGATACCCACAGTGAAAAACCTTCAAGGACAGGGCAAACTTATTTGGAGTCAAGAAAAAGGGCTTCACAACATTTCAGTTATAAATTTGTTAATTTTATATATTGAGACTACAAAACAAAGAAGATCTACAAGTACTCTTACTACGAAGAAAAGAAGATGATTTTGATATAATGCAATACCATCACCAATGCACATGCAGTTTGAAAGCTAACTTAGCAATGGTAATATGTTTTGTTAAATGCTACAAACAAGGGAATGTTAATGCAAATGAAAAAGGTTGTCGCGGAAGCAAACTTATATAGCCCTTCACAAGCTTACGCAATTAGTCACTTACGACAATTATCCTCTAATTAGATGACGGAAAAAATAACCTTTGCATTCAAATTGAAATTATTCTCCTCTACATTTCAATTCCAGACAAATTTCATATCGAAGTGATTCACGCAGTCAAGTCTAGCTACTGAAATTCAAGCTCGCAAGTAAAAAGATTCAGCACAGAGTAATCATAACTGTACCACATTAAACAACAATTTAAAGAAACAGAAACTATTGGAACCCCAACAATAATTTAGTACAGACAAACTAAATGATTAAGTAAACAGAAAAATTTGTAGCCGGATAAAATCTCATTCTTACTGAGAAACATGCGATTTGCGAAGAAATGAAGAACGCAATGACTAGTTTCATAAGTCACACTAAAGCTCATTTCAGTTTTAACTGATTCATTTTATCAAGCAAGTTACGGCCATAAGAATAGTAATGATCTACAAAATAGCCCACAGGGAAAGAAAATTCCAGATCATAAATCAAACAAATCAACCATCTCTCCTCATCAACACAGATCCAAGTCACTGAAATAAAAATAGTTGGTATCCATCTATCTATCAACCAACCATAACAGTGAAAGCAACAGCCCCAGTTTCAAATCCTCAGATTCACTAAATTATTACCTCAAAGCCAAAAGGGTCAAAACTCAAAACCTAAGGATCCTTTGTTGAAAAAAAAAAAGTGTCAGCGAATTAAAAGCATACAAAACTTAAAAAAGCTAGCTTTTTAGGGAAAAAAAAAAGAAGAAAGGCTTAAGGAAAAGAATTTAAGTATACTATTTCTTTGTCTTGAAGGGTAGACCGAAGGACAACATGCAAGAAACTTCGAGGAGTCTCCGGCAAAGAACTTGACGAACTGGGCTGAAACCTCCTGCAAGAAGCCATTGAATCCCTTAGTTATCTAAAGCTAGAGGAGCTTCTAGAGCTTTTTGTTTCTTGTTTCAAGTTATATAAGCTAATTTAGGGTCCTCTTTTTTTCTGAAAGCAAGAGTTAATGCAATTAACTTTGTGAGAGTTTTATGCTTACCAGCATCCTGAGTTCAGTACTGTCCTTGAGTCAAACTCACAAGTTTGGAGCAGATGTGCAGTTGTGACAGCTTTTTAAGTTATGTTTCTGCAGTTCTGATTCTGAAACTGTGCTGAATCTGCTCTGCCCGATATCCTTTTCGATCACATTTCTTTACTGCCACGTTTCCTTCTTCCTTCTTCAGAAACTTTCCAGTTTCCACTTTGAAGGACCAGAAACCCGACTTTTTATTTTATATTGCACAGCCGCTGACACCGTTAAATCTCAAGGGCATTTTAGGCTGTTCGGCAATCCGAGTCCATTTGGTCAAAACGACATTACTTTATAAAATAAAACGGTAGTGATGACTTGATATAAAACGAACCGTTTTGGTGGTAAATTGGTAATTTCTCAATAAATGAGTGTTAAATTGATCATTTTAATTAAAAATATAAATATTTTTAGTAGTATTAAATTTAATATTGTAATTTATATGTACTTATTAAATTGATATGAATATAAATGTTAAAAAGAACAAACAATGAAGATAACGTTAATTAATTAATAAAATTATTAACCTTTCAAAAGTTTAAAATATTAAAAATATGGAAACAATCAACGCGCGACACATGCTGCCCCTTGATTGATCGTTTATTAAAAGCTCAACTTAGCGCCAATTAATTATGGCAATAGCCATGAAAACTACACAAGTTTTCAGTTTTGTATCCGTCGGGTTGAAAACTACCATTATTTAAGTACATAAAAAATATAATTTTTGTCCACTTAAATGTTGAAAACTACCCAAAAAAAAATTATTTGTAAAATTGCCCCTGCAGCACCTTATATGAAGAATTCATGACTCAATTTTTCATGTGAGTTGAACTTATTTTATATTTAATCTTTAAATACAAGCATAATTATTAGTTCTTAGTTGTTTATGAAGTGCCAACAGACTGCAAATCCTCTTGGTCCCTGATCCAGGATAATTAGCTCCAAAAAAATTGATACAAACATATCAATGTTAAGGCCAAGGACGGAACACAAGCCTCTAAAATATTACTCAAGAGTTCAAACACTTAGTAGATTACTCTACTTATGCTTTAAATACTGAAACTATCAGAAGAATATATACTCTTGTTCCTGATCATAATCTGGAAATTTTCACAATCAAAAATCATTTTAAAGCTCACCACAGAACGTTTGTGCAAGTCAGTTCCCAGCATGACAACAAGGAATGAAGGATTTTCAGGCTTGAAGAGTCTTTTCGGCATTGACGTTATTCAACCCCTCTTCTTTGCGTTAAACCTGCTTGCCAAAACAAAACCATAAGGAACTGTGAGTTTAGCAACAGATGAGAGTTCATCTGCAAATATCCCCCACAAACTTTAGTGGGGAATGCTGATAACAATTGAAAGGGACCATCTCTGAAGCAAAGACATGAAATTAATAATTTGAAATACAGCGCAGAATTATCACGCCATCTCTTAAATGAATCGAATTGTGTTGTAATTACTAAAGTGACAAAAACACCTTTTCAACAGATTAAATGGTGCCTTTTGCCACATAAAACAGCAACCTAGAGCCAAAGTGAAAAATGGTAATCCTGAAAAAATCATATGCTATAAAAACAAACTGAGCCAATTATCCCAAGATACACTTATGCTTAAATGACATACATGAATACATAACTTTATTAAAGGACAAAAAAGGTTAAACATGCAACTTTCATAAAAAAAAATTTCAACCAAAGGCAGCTTCCTAAGCTTTTGTATGGACACATTAGGACATCAAAATCATTTGATTTTTAAAATACTGAATGCATGCAAAAGCAAAACCAGATACTCATGTGAAGGTCTTGTCTGCTGATTGAGAAACAAACAACAGAGCATGATTATGAAATCTGGTTTGTGTTAGCTTAATAAACAAACAAATCCCAATCCCTTTTCCTTGACCTTTTTCTCAACAATAAACTTTGCAAAACTATGAGAGTTAGCAATTTTTTGTCTTCAATGGTGGGGAAATAATTTGTTAATTTAAGTGGAAATTTACTAATTTGCCCTCCTCAAGTCACCACATAAGAAACGGAATACAAACGTCAGGGGAAGAAAGTGAAAATATCCCTTTTGTTTTTCTTTATGCAGAATGTGACATGATTTTTTTGTTTCCCAAGAATACGCTACATGCATGCAAGAAACCAAAACCCATGTGCTTGAAAATATTACCATATCCAAAATATTACTAAAATGGAATGATGGAAAAAGCAAAAAATCACCTGACAACCTGCAATAATAGGAAAATTTGTAACATACCCCTAAATAAATTAATATTTTACACCGCGCTTTTAAAAAATTTGATTTGTTGCACCACGTCCCTAATTTCGTTATTTTTTCAGTTAAGTTTAACGGTGGAGGGGTAAAATTAGAAGTTCATTCCTTAAATTAATTTTAATGAAAATTCTCTTTATTGCATTTGAAATAAAAATCTTAAAAAATTAAAGGAAAAATAATAGTGGTAACAATGTGCATATATCAAGAAATATTTTTTTATTGCAATTGAAATAAAAATCTTTAAAAAATTAAAGGAAAAATAACAGTAATGATCAATGTACAAATAACAAGAATTTTTTTTTATTGCAATTGAAATAAAAATCTTTAAAAAATTAAAAGAAAAATAATAGTGGCAACAGTGTACATATAACAAGAAATTTTTTTTATTATAATTGAATTAAAAATCTTAAAAAAATTAAATGATCTAAAAATTTTCTTTTTTTTTTCATATAAAGGGGCATTTCTATCATTTAATTAAAAGTTAGACATAACCGTTAAAAATAACTGAAAAATTAACGAAATTGAGAATGCGGTGCAACATCATTTTTTTTAGTGCACAGTATAAAATATCAATTTATTTGAGAATAAATTAAAAATTTCCCGCATCCATTCACAATCATAAAACCCACTGAAGAAATAGTATATTTTTTCAAAATTTGAAGACAATTTGGCATCCTAAGGAAGAATTTAAGGGGAAAAAAAGAAATATTCTCACAAAAGAATGAAAAAAATACAATAAACTTGTACATCGAAATACTCTACATACAGAGAATACTCTCACACCATACCCTGATCTAATTTTAAGTTATCTGATCCAATATATAGATGCTGTTAAGCAGAGAATGGACAAAGAAATAGAGATAATGATTATGTATGTGAAGGACAACCGCTCCGGATATCATACATTTGAAAAATAAATAACATGTGATCACATAATTAACAACACTTCAACGAAAGAAGATTAAAACATTGGAACCAAATCTGCTGATCTTATTCTGTAACAAACCCAACTCAAGCCAATAACCTCAGCCTATGCCAACATGAAACAACTCTTCCATGGTAAAACTACCAAGTCCTTTTGACCAGAAAATAAGCAGGCAATGTGTTGTGGTGTAGCACTCGTAATGTGACTCTATATATACAAGATGGAAATGGAAACATCTGAAGGGATTTGCCTCTCTTCCATATAACTACAGACCAACAGGCTGCGGAACAGATTTTGTAGGATTCGAATCACCTTTGCCATTCATTCTGGATTTATTACTCATGGGTCTATTAGAGCTGGGTGTCACTTTAGCGGCAGTTCGACCGGGCCTGCCTGTCTGATTCCTGGGAGCGGCAGCTGCTAGAACAAAAGATGTAAGGTGTTAATAAATTGCATTAAAAACTCCATTACATAATGGACGCGGAAAATTCATGTGCAAAGCAGGTAGGGGGGAACCTACCGTTGTTGGGTAGAGACAAGCGCTTCCTCACTGGTTTATCAGATTGTGTGGTTCTCTCTTTCGGGTTGCTGTGGGATCTTGAACTGATACCAGCAGGCCTTGAGTTGGCTTCTTCCATTAGATCTTCAACAGGTGGCTTGGACTTTGGCTTGGGCAACTGTGTTGCTGTTGCTTCCAACATGCCTGCCGATATACCTGGTGAAGAACTACTGCCATCAGAATGCGATGGACCTGCTTTCTGACTAGACAGGCTGAAGTGAAGATTAGATGCAATTGGTTTCTTGCCAGCAGATTTTATCTGGGGTTTGGTGCCATTCTTATCTTCAGCTGATTCATTCTCACGTACCATGACTCCATCTCTGAGATTAATGTCAAGAAAGCGGTTCTCCCAGGGACGGACAGCCATCCATCTCTCCAACCAGTTCCAACCCCAGCTGCTTTTATCTGGTTGAAATCCGGAGGGAACAGACTGCTGCCTTGATCCTGCCTGCCACTAGAAGAACAGATTTTGATCTTATATGGAAGCCAGTTGAACTCGATGAAAGTTATTAGATAAAATATCAAAGGACGTGATAAGGCAGCCAACTGATATACCCACCAGAAGCAAGAGTTTGGAAAAAAGTTAAAAATTGGCTTACAAAATTTAGCACTCAGGATTGGGTGATGCGAATATGGGAGAGAGATAGAGATGCACCGCTGACTTAGAAAGGCACCTCCATACTAAATGAAAAATAAATTATCAAAATTATACCTGATGGGCTAGAGCATAAGCCATGGCCCTTTCACGCTTTGCTGCAGCCTCCTGCCTCTTTAGCAACTTGGCTTGTATTTCTTCAACAGATCCTACACTGTCACACCATCCTTCCTGCATAAAATCAGCACTCAGATAACCAAACAGAATTCAAATGGCCATAGAAGTGGGTCGATATGAAAATGAAAATTTCCTAATCACTGATGAATAGCATAGTGATACAAGTTATTGTAATATAATTTCTAGTGTAAACAACAGTTTATAAACCACTTCTCATTACCATAAGGACTAATCAATGTCAGACATATTATACAATCACAATTGGTATTACTATGCAACTATAAGTCCCATACAGAATCCAAGTCTTAAAAAGGTTTTCAGGTTCCACATTCTTACTCAAACTACCATATTCTCAGCATCTAATCACTGCTTCCAAAATCATTCAGTTTAGCCTTCATCAATGCTGGTCATTGTTTTTGTGAACGAGAAGTAACCACTGGTAAAAACAGCGAGAACCTCCCCGTGGCCCCAAAGAAAACCATTAAAGTAAACAGGTAACTGCAGAAAATAAATACATACAAACATTGTTATACGCTCTCTGAAGTTCTAACCTCTATTTCTCGAACACGAGCCTCATTCGCGAGTTGTTGCTGAAGTGTCTGTTGCGTGGTTTGACTTTCCAGAGCCAAACGAACACGTCTAGCTCGGACACGAGCCTGAACCCTTACTAAAGCTTGCATGCAGCGAAGAGTAATGGCAGCTTGTTTTCTCACAGCATGACCTCTGACAAGGGCTTGAAGTCTCACCAACCCTTTCAGTGCTCGTAAAGCTCTTCTAGCCTAACAAATATGTCACCAAGTCATTTACTCTGATCAAAATTGTTAGGCTTAAAGAATACGAAAAAGTATGAAGAGAACTTATTAAACCAGACACAAGATGAGTACAATATACACTAGTTCTCAAGCATCTATTGTATCAGAAAGGTAAATCACAGGAAAATGTCCAAAATATTTGGTAACACTTCAAATTTTTACCAAGGTCTGAAACTGGTACGATGGGAATACCTTCTTTTAATTGTCTATGTGATATTTTTTATTAAAAAATAATCTGTGTAATATTAATAGCTATGCAGTCAAGTCTAAGTTACAGGCTGGCTTCTTATTCTGGGGGTTGTATGGAACCAAAGAGACTAACTTGGCTAGGAAATGTCCACTAACCCTTCTACATTTAGTCCTAATTTACAGAAATTAGGCCATGGAGAAGAACAATTTCTGTAAAGTAATCTCCAACTACTACCTCTAATAAGCATAGAGGTTGAATTTGTTTTAAATTAAGGAATTTCTGCATTCAATAAAAGTTGGCAGGTAACCTTAATTTCCCAGAAAATATTTTGCATCTCTCTCTTCTATTTCTAGTTGTTGAAAATGATCCGATCAGATCCAACTATAAGTAATCACACACAATTTTCTTAGTTACTGGTCAGAAACAGTTGAATGATGCCAAGGGAAAATCAAGTACCAAAAATCCTCGGAATGCTGTTTGGATGCATGTTGCAGCCCATTCTTCTCTCATAACCTGTCGATTGTAGGTTGGATTTTGTACTTGAAGTGAATCTGAAGGAGAGCCAGTGGCTTCTGCTACAGCATTTAAATTAACATCTCCAGCTGGTGAAGCAATATTCTGTTCAAACTCAACCTGTAGTTTCTCTGCATCAATCTCAACAGAGTGCTTTCTGCGGTGCTGAGACCTGCTTCCTGCTTTCCTCTGTGATGAGAAAACATAACAAGATATAAAACTGGAAACATTTACCATTTAGTATGATGTTTTACTTTGTGTTAAATGTCTAGAAGCTTGTCCGGTTGGAAAGCATCCATTGACAAAACACCATCAAGTTGAAAAAGGATCTAAACATTATGATAAAATTAAATATGGTAATCAGATTGGCAGTCATCTAATTATTTTGAAAACGAACAAATAAATGTTTATTTCACAACAGAAAGGAGAGAGACGGAGAAGTACGGAAGATAATGACTTAATCCTGAACTTTAGTTTTAGATAAGATGCTTAACAACTCAAAATAAGCTTAGTCCTAGTCCATTGGGTTGAATACAACATAAGTAGAGACAGTCTTACTTGAAATATATGGAGCATAGGAATAGCAACTAGCAAATAAAATCAGTACTTCATCATTCACAAGAATGCCAAATATAACAACCATATTTTCGACTTTCCTGAAAAAACTTTGAAAGCTAAGCTGGTGAATATTGGAAAAAGAACTGAAAATAATGATACCCACATTTTCGTCCTTTCCTGAAGACGGTGACTTTTCTGATTTCTTCAACCCAACCAATGCCTTTATCCATTTCCCTGAGACACCCATGCTGCAAGCCAAAATAGCTTCAGTAGAAACAGAACTGCAAGAGAATAGCCTATGAAAAATCAAAACAAAGCTCATTGAATATAAATCTAACTGGAAACTGAAGAAGCATGGTTGAGAAGGAGGGGTGAGGGGAATGGGCAAGAACATAGAAAATTATGCTTCAAGACAATTTCCTATCAAGCTAATAAGAACACATAAGAAGTCCTTGGTGAAAACTAACATAAAAAGAAATCTTCAACAGTACAGTACCTTACCACTAAACCACTATCTACATGCCCAAGTCCACCCTCCTTGGGGAAGGATGAGCCCTAGAATATATTTCGTTGCTGCAAGCATATGAGCAATTGAAGCTACTGGTCGATTGTGATCCATGAATTAAGTTTGACGCTCAAGTTTAAACATACATTTCGCAATTTTGAGATGCTGCATAATTGAACCTCAGAATCAATAACAATATTAAAGAAACTACATCTTCATAATTTTGAGATGCTGCATAATTGAACCTCAGAATCAATAACATTTTCATTGTTGGGCTCTCTCTCTCTCTCTCTTTAAGATGGTCAAACTTTTCCATGATAAGCTTCATTCTCTTAAAAACTACATCTCTACGAAACAGTTGCACGAGGAACTGCCCTCCAATTTAACAATATTAAAGAAACCAATTAGGAATTCTATCAGGAGGAGATTTACTAACAATAGAACTCAGCATAGAAAATAAACACAACTTTTCCACATCATTAAATTCAATTGTTAAATGAGAAGCATCATTAAGCCGGTCATGCATTAACATATCACCTAAAATAAAATCATAATTAGGCCAAAACAACAAACCTGTCAAAATCAATTCAGCAATGAAAGACAACGTCTATTTCAAAAAAACCACTCCAATTTAAAAGGCCAGCGCCGAGAACACCGAATTCCCAAAAAACCTCTTCATTCCCTGCATCCTGCAAATCCAAAAGAGCTCAAAAGTTTTAAAATCACCAAATTGCTTTAAACAGACAATATAATTCACTCGCATTTATGACCAACCAAACGTGTCCTTAAACCGCATTGTAAATTTGTAACTACTAACGCTAATAATTATCGACCAATTAAGCCCCCACGGAGGACAGATCCAATAAATACAATTTAATGCATAACAATTATTGCAAAAAATCCAAATTTTCTATCATTTCGTTTCACTAACCAAATGTCATAAAATCCTCAGAAGATTTTTAAAATAAAATAACAGAATTTGGAAATTGAAAATTGTAGATCAACAGATCAAGAGCTTAAAAAAAAAGTAAAAATTTCACCTGAAAAAAAGTAAGAGAGTTTTGAATTGAGAGAGAAGAAGGGAAGATAAAGAGAAAGAGAGTGAGTGAGAGAGCTGGGGGGAGATACTTTCTTTCCAGCCGTTGATTTGATTTAATCAATCAGCCTCACCGAGTCAAATTCAAAAAGCTTTACTTGATAAAAGCGGCCGGCAGAGTGAGAAGGTAGAGAGAGAGAGAGAGTGCGTGTGTGTGCGTGCTTGAGCGATGAGTTTAGGACCGGTGTCGGCTAAAGTACGCCGGGGAGGGGAGTGGTTTTGCGCGGTCAAACGATGTCGTTTGGGTGGAGGGTGGGTGAGTGGTGCCGCGTCGGGTCGTTATCACGCACGCGACCAAAGCGAGAGAGAGAGTCAATCACGGGACTGCGTGTCATCATCGATTCAGTTTGCCCCCGCCACGTCAGCTTCCTAATAAATTAACAACTTGGATAGAACTGGCTGGTGATTGGCGAAAAAGTTAGCAAACGGTTGAAAAAATAAAGAAGGAATAAAGTTGGTGGGAAAATGTGAGAATGGGGCTCCGTAAAAGGAATTTTACAGCGCCAGTGCCACCAAGGCCTTCGCGTAATAATTAAAGATGGTGTCCGTTGAGAATGTTACGGTAATAAATATGTTTCCTCCGCACAGAGATAAAAAATTGAATCCTCCGACTTTAAGGATCCCGGCAAAAAGGAATGAGTGGTGGTTCTGTACTTACAAAAATAATTAATTTATATTTTTTTAATTATCAGTTATATGTTCTTAAATAATATTAATATTAAATATATTATAATATTTTTTAAGTATATCACTCATATATCCTAAATTGACATAATATTTTTATCGTCTACTAATTTATTAACTGTCGTTTACAAGCACTGACATCATAAGAGTAATATAATCTTTTTTAAAAAAGACATATAATTTTATTTTTTTGATAAAAACTAACATGTCATATGATATATATTGATAAAAATAACATATCATCTTATTTATCAGATAATTGTTAATAGTTACTAAAAAAAAGTTATTTTACAATCAAATCTACTCTTCTAAAATTTAACCTAATTTTTTAAAGATCTACTCCTCCAAGCTCTAATTGAAATTTTTTATGGTATAATATGTATAATTATAAATAATATATTGTTAATCATTTTTTATGTTATAATATGAATATTTTTTATAGATAATTGTTAATAATATGTACAATTAATAATTTATATTTTTTAATAAATGTATTATTAATAAAAAAAAATTATGTATTAAAAATTTACATTAATTTTTTTTAGATAAATTTATCTTATTACCTTATTTTGAGTTTTAAGGACAAAATAATCAATTTATCACAATTCTTTTAACTTTTTAACAGGAGTTAACGAATTAGTGGACGACAGAAGTATTTTATTAACTTATATAGTATACAAGTGATACATTTAAAAAGTATTGTACCATATTTAATACGAGTGTCATTTAAAGATATATAATTAATAATTTTTCTTTTCAAAGCATTTTAGAAACGACGCTCAAAATACTTTTTTATTTTTATTTTTAATAAAATGCCAGAAATGCGACTTCAAGCTGTCGTCAACTACGCTACTCAACCGAGTGGCAGACAATGCTTTCACCGACGGTGACGGTGAGAGTCTAGATTCTAGCTCCCAAGTGAGACTCTTGGCCTAATTTTATGATCAAAATGAAGGGCCATAACCCTAAAAAAAAAATCCAATCTTTCAAGCTAAACATCAGGGCAAACTCGACATGTGTCATAATTATTTTGTGTTCTGCTTTTATGTTGAATTTAGTTGTAAGGAATTGAATAAATTATTATTATTTTATTTAACTTTTAACAACAATACAACATGTAACAATTTAATCAAATTAACAGATTAACCAAACTAACAATAAATCAATCAATAAAATACAGAATAACTAAATTAATATAAAATAGACATAAATATGCTTAAAAATTAAAATGAAGTTGTGACCACATAAGTGGTGTGTGTATTGCTTAATAACTTTTAAATATTATTTTTCTAGTTTAAAAATTAGTTTAAGAATCAAAAGTCAGGAACTTTTTGGTACCCTGACCCTTTAAATTTGGACTAAAGTTTTAAAATTTAAAATAGGGTTAATCAATTCAATGGTTGGATCGTGCTTTTTACTATCCCTACTCAATTTAGTTTTCATCTTCCATATTTTACGACATGGGAGAATTACCCCGCCAGACTTTTGATAAATTTCAAAAATGTATTATAAAAATGTATTATCCACCCCTAATAACTCACAATCATAAAATAGGCTAACGAAATGACATTTTAAAAACATGAAAAGTCGTTGAAAATTATAAATATTATAGTTGTGGTGCTATTCAATATTATGTAAATCTTTAAGTTATAATATATTTTGAACATGCCCCACAATCATAAAATAACTATATTTTACGGTGAATTCATGGCTTGGTCTTTAGCCGTGTATGCTTTAATTGAACGTCTTTAAGCACTTAGTGGTATGTTACGGACGTGTCTTCATTTTATTAATTGGGTTACCTTCATATTTATAATAAATTTTGCATTTCAAGAAATTATAATCTAAACCTCACCAATTATTTAAAATAATCAAGTGTTTTGTTTCCATGAGATTAATTTCAATTAATTTAACTATATTTTCGATGAGATTATGGTCTTTTAAAAGTCAATCAAATATGTATAAAAATTCGGAAAGCATTGCCAAATTCTGTTCGCATTTGGATATTTCTATCCCCATTTCCTCTTTCAAAAGACAAACCGTATTTTTGACGTAAAAGAGGGGCATCGAGAGAAGACTCTAGAACAAAATCCCTACCGTCAAATTTATCATCCAACGAACCCCAAACGTAGATATTTATTTATCACCTTTTTTATTTTCATTTTTATTGGGTGTCCGAAGGAGAGAGGGAATTCTAGACCCTTCTTAACAAAGCTCACATTCACAGCCGACTAGGAAAAAATCTCAACCGTCCATCGTTATTAATACTCGTATAAATACACCCCTCAACTCAACAATTGCTTCAACTTGTGAATCAGGTTATATTCCTTGGCTTTTGGGGGCTCTCCTGTAGCGTTCTGCGCGAGAAAAATAATTTTCTGGGTCTGTTTCGTTTCTTGTTGATTCTTGTTAAGAAACTTAAAAGAAGATGTTTGGAAGAGCACCGAAGAAGAGCAATAATACGAGGTATTATGAGATCCTGGGGGTGTCCAAGAACGCTTCCGCCGAGGACTTGAAGAAGGCTTATAAAAAAGCTGCCATCAAGAATCATCCCGACAAGGGCGGCGATCCTGAGAAGGTAACTAGCTAAACTTTCTTTATTATTTTTGTTGTAACAAATGATGGCTTTTTGGTAAATTATGTTTGTGTGTTTTGAATGTGGGATGTGAGCGTGGTTCGAATCCCGGACCTCTTGTGACGTTGAATGGATTTTGTGTGTTTGTGTTGTCGTAGTTTAAAGAGTTGGCCCAGGCTTATGAGGTTCTGAGTGATCCTGAGAAGCGTGAGATATATGATCAGTACGGTGAGGATGCGCTCAAGGAAGGAATGGGTGGTGGCGCTGGTGCCCATGACCCGTTTGATATCTTTTCGTCTTTCTTTGGCAGCAGCCCATTCGGAGGTAAAGGAATGAATATCTAAGCAATTAGATTATTAGTTTGCATATTGGATTTGGGATTACGGTGTTGATGGTGATCGAAGTTGAATGATTGTCTTGATTGTGAGCAGGTGGTAGCAGCAGGGGACGGAGACAGAGGCGGGGCGAGGACGTGGTTCATCCTTTGAAGGTGTCCTTGGAGGATCTTTATCTGGGTATCTCGAAGAAGCTCTCACTTTCGCGGAATGTGATATGCTCGAAGTGCAGTGGGTGAGTGTTATTTGTTGGGTTCTTATCGTATTGGACTTGTTTTGTGCAGCTATTGTTAATGGTTTCTAACATGGGAATTATTGGTTTATTATAATAGTAAAGGGTCAAAATCTGGCGCCTCGATGAAGTGTTCTGGTTGCCAAGGTACTGGTATGAAGGTCTCAATAAGGCACCTAGGACCCTCTATGATTCAGCAGATGCAGCATCCTTGCAATGAATGCAAGGGTACCGGTGAGACCATCAACGATAAAGATCGCTGCCCTCAGTGCAAGGGAGAGAAGGTTGTTCAGGAGAAAAAGGTGCTTGAGGTCATTGTTGAGAAGGGCATGCAAAATGGGCAGAAGATTACCTTCCCTGGTGAAGCAGATGAAGCGGTATGTTTCTGTTTTGGTTTGTTCACTTTGTTTTTGTTCATGCTGGCTTTTCTAACCTGTGCTGATGGTTTGGTTTTGTTTGTTTGTGCGCTGCAGCCGGATACAGTCACTGGAGACATAGTATTTGTACTTCAGCAGAAGGAACATCCAAAGTTCAAGAGAAAGGGAGAAGATCTCTTTTATGAGCATACTTTGTCGCTAACTGAGGCCCTCTGTGGTTTCCAGTTTGCACTGACTCATCTGGATGGGAGGCAACTTCTGATTAAATCGAATCCTGGGGAAGTTGTTAAGCCTGGTTAGTAGTAGTAGTCTCTTGAGTTGTGGTCATTCGGGAAACATTAATGATTTCTGCTGATTATTGTTCGAATGATTCATATGTAAATTCTCTTTTGCAGATTCATACAAGGCTATCAATGAGGAGGGTATGCCCTTGTACCAGAGGCCATTCATGAAGGGGAAACTGTACATTCACTTCACAGTCGAATTCCCTGATTCTCTGACCCCAGATCAGGTTAGGGCCCTAGAGGCCATCCTCCCATCGAGGCCATTGTCTGGGATGACTGACATGGAGCTAGATGAATGTGAAGAGACTACATTGCATGATGTCAACATTGAGGAGGAGATGCGGAGGAAGCAGGCTTATGCACAAGAGGCATATGAGGAGGATGAAGATATGCCTGGTGGTGCCCAGAGAGTGCAGTGTGCCCAACAGTGATGATGGCGAAGAACAATCATTGAAAGTGGTTTAAGTTGTTGTACGCATACTAAAATGAAGCTAATTTTCAGTACTATTTACTAAGGAAAGATCATTTGAATAGCATGTGTCTGATGCTCAAAGCTGTGGACGCTTTGATGTTTACAGTGTTTTTGGTTTACTAGACTTTTTTAAAGCAATGAATGCCTTCTTTTAAACTGCACAATTTATGGTAGAGCTTTATATATGACGATTTAATTTCAAACAATGCGGCTACTGATAATTTTTGAAGATTCAAAATATCAAAATCTGAAAATTCAAAAAATAAATATTTCTAAAGATTTAATAACCTTGCCTTATTTCCGAGTAAAAGAAAGCAAAAGCTTCAAATAAAAGAGACTCTGGAGGACTTATGACATTGAATATCTACCTCGTTCTGGAGATAGCGGGATACTTGAGGAATTGAAATTGTTGGCTTATCTTTAGTTTTTATACATAACCTTGCTACAGCAAGAAGCTTTTTGAGCTCTTTAGAATCATAGCTGCCCCCCAGATCGGGATCTATCATTCTATGAATGGAGCTGCTGATGCTAGATTCTTGAATCCACTGGATTAAATCAACATCCCCCTCCTCTGGTGATTGGCCTGTTACTAGCTCCAGAATTAGCACACCGAGCTGAAATACTATGTTGCTGCAGTCCTGAGTCGAACAGTCTGCAAAGGAAAATGGGAGAATAAGTTACAACTGACATGTTGCTTCTCGAAAGCCATGTAGTAGATAGAATGATGTTGTTACCTTCTGGACACGAGGAGTGAGGCATTGTAGCATAATTTCTGACGGAATTGAAGAAGCCAACATCAGAGAGCTGTAATAAGAAAACAAAACCGAAGAATCAGGGTTTAGTTGATCTGTTGCGTTACAAGAAAAATTTGAACATATAGCCAAACGAGTAGTATGCAAAGTCAGTTCTGGATGTCAGCCGAATGCTGTAAATGAGAAGAAACTGAAAGAGCAGTAGTTGACCTTTGCGGTGAAGTTTTCATCTAACATGATACTACTTGAGCTGATGGAGACGTAGTACATAGGCAGGTTACTGAATAGAAGCAAATATTCCTGCAGTTTATATTAACAATAATCAGGATGCTAGCTTTAACTACTTGTTAGAATATTTTGTATGCTTACAGGATCTATTCCATAATGTCAATGTTCCCTAATGATCCAATTAACCTGAGACCGTGGCTAGGATACAGAAGTCTAAAGGGGCAAAAGAAATATCATTTGATAAGATTTTTCTGCGTACAAGTCACAACCTAGCTTGTCTTTAAAACATACCAGTGCAGCTGCCACTCCAATTGCTATTTGCAGCCTCATCTTCCAGTCCAAGGGAGTCTTAAGAGGATCTGCCGAGGGCCATTAGTTTATGATATCATTAGCTATCATAGACAAGTTTTCATGTACAAGTTATGCTCAAAGGAATACCATTAAGATGTTCTTTCAAGCTTCCATTTTCTATGTTGTCAAATACTAGCAATCTGCAAAGATTTTAAGCAAAGATCCAAAAATAAATAATATATATTATAAGCAGAGAAGGAATGCAACAATTTTCATCTCATCTGGAAATTATGGATGCGCTGAATGTGTTTGAATGTGTTAAAAACAACTTTTTTTTTTTCACGACACAGTTCAATTTCTTACCTAAATGAAACAAAAAATCTTATTGAATACTAATCCGCATCTTTTAGAGCATCAAATGGATAGACACACAAATATGCTTCTGTAACTCTCTGTTACACACACATGCACACGCATGCACTCACATAAACAGAGAAGCTTTAGTTTAAACAATTAGTTATGAAGGAAATTCCCATAAACATTACAAGTAGGTATGAATTTCAAATTCAATCATTTTCGTTCAGTATGAATTTTTTAGAATATTTATGAAGTCATCTATATTCCCATTTGTTTCACAATGTCATGAGAGATTGAGAGTTGATATTTGAACCTCTTACGTCCTGTAGAAAAACCTTGTAGTGCAAGAAGATGGCGGTGATGCAAACGCCCCAGTTGCTGAATTTCTCTATAGAAGGCATCTTTTCCTAGATTAAGAGCCTGTATTTCTTTCACCAAAGCAACCTCACCATCTTGAAATCTTGCCTTATAAGCAGCCCCATGGGAATTCGTGTAAACTATTCTGTGAAAACTGTCTGTTGCCATCTTTATATCCTTGTACGAAAAGCGTCTTATGAAACATTTCGGGCCTGGGATGATAACACTGTTAATTATATGGGTAGTGTAACAAAAACCTCATGAAACCCAAAAGCACAGACAAGAACATAAAGTTTACACCCTTTTTCTAATACTTACCAAAACTTGGTTTTACAGTATCATTGAAGTGAACGAGACAAAGAAGTAGGAGGGTGTAAAATTTTACTAACTAGAAGTCAACTTCCCCAGGTGTTTCACTGGAACTATCACCCTAGATAGTCTACTGGTTTGACAAGCACACTCACATGGAATGCTTTAATTTTTGCTGATCGAAGACATTGAATAGGCTAAGTTTTCTTTACTCCCCATTTCATTCCTTTATCTTGGTCAAGAAGATCGAACTGAATCTCCAAGTATGCAATTGTAAACAATCACTTCCTAAACGTAATCAATTAGAAATTACAGAATTAAACGGTATATAGAATGGATACTGAAACGTAATTCATTTTGCTCTTCAAATTCTGTGAGACTGCACTTACTGCAAGACACTAAATGTCGCAGTCAGCCCGAGTCTGGTATCAAACACTTTGCTGTGAGGAGATCAAACAACAAAGTGCCTTGATTGGTTGTTTCCAGAGCTCAAAAAGAGTCAATTCACCACCAAGCAAATGAGAGACACCAACAGAGAGAGAAAGAGAGAGAGAAGTTTTGAACCAAAAGAATTGCAGGCTTCATCTATACCAATGCCTACAAAAATCCATCTTATGCATTGATAGACACTTAAAATCCAAATACTTTCGTTGATCTTAATAAATTTACTCAATTGTTAATTAGTTTCGTAAATTTGCTCAGTATCTTAAACTTGACTGCATTTAAATTTTCAAGCTTATTGACTTTACAAGGCAAGTTCCTTCACAAGTCAACCAATATCACTGTAAACCTTGGGAAGTTAGAAATTGTTTAAGAAATAAACTTTCAATTCATCATCGCAGAGTTAAGAACTTTACCAACAAACCAACAAATAAATCTGGGAATAATTAGATTTTAACGTACAAGCATATCTGGAATCACAAACGTGGAAGCAAATAACAAACACCACAATCAAAACTGACATAAACCCACATAGAATCAAGCGAATATAAATCCAAATCCGTGAAAATTCAACTAATTTATAAAGAATGAGTGAAAATTGAATAAAAGAAAAGTACCCGAACGAGATCTATGAAGCCACGAGAGAAGCAGCCGCCTGAACTTGCGGATCAAGCGATCCATTTACTGTGATTTCTTGCGTCTAGAGAGAGTGTGTGTAGTAGTATTATTATAAGTACAACTGAATTTCAGTCTGTGAATCGTTTGGTAGTTAATTGCCAAAAGCAGTTACAGAACCGTTAAAAGTTCTTTATTTATTCATTTTGCAAATTAGGGCTGAATATGATATAATTTGTATTTGCATAAATCCTGACTCACTGACAGGTCACATGTGGGGAGGCCAAGATGCCTTTGTGTCCCATGCACAATGATTGTTCAAGCTTTGACAACCAATATTAACATTTATTACATCAAATTGTCAATAATTATTATACATCTATTACTTGTTGGACAGACTTTAATTTTTTAATATAATTTGATGCAGCGATTTACATGGCATAAGAAATTAGTTGGTTGAAAGCATCATATAACAAGATTGTATTAATTATCACCAAATCATCCTATAGAAAAATAATTTTTTAGGAATTAAATTAATTAATACTAAGATGTAATTTGAGTAAAGTGTGGGGGCGGGAGTTTTATGTTAAGGTTCGGCTTTTGTGGATTTCGATTTTGGTCGCATCTCATTTAGTTTTCAGAATTTAACCAAACAGGTTAAGAAGTTAGTTCGGTTCGAGTTCGGATAATAATTTTAGGCAATAATTTTTTTTAAGATGTAATTTTTCTCACTTTTTTTTATACATAAAATTTAGACTTTGAAATACTAATTCCCTTGGCAAACATAGCCATGACATTTATAATTAAACATCGTTTCAATTTCTAAAACCGGAAGAAAGGGGACCAAGTGGAAGCTGTGGACAAATTAATCAGAAGTGATGTTTGATGGTGCATGCATGCGAATATTTTCTCCATGTAAATGTTTGATTGTGTCAATTTTTCCCTTTACACCACCAACACCTACTCCTTTACTGCTTCTTGGAACTTGAAATTCTTGACATTCTTCGTAAATTTTGTGGAAATTCATTCGCCTTTTGTGCTTCGTTTTGTTGGAATAATATTTTCATGACAAAAATTTGGCAAACGTACACTTATGATTAGGGATGACAAAATTACCTCTCATCCCGTAAATTCGTCCAAACTCAATCGTAAAAACTCTGTAAGAAAGATTGTAATATTTTTAATTTTTTAGTTTGACATTCTGGAAGAAAACAATTTGTTTTTTGGAGAAAATAGTTTATCGTTTTTTAAGAGAACGGCTAACCGTTTATTTCCAGAAAGTAACTTATTTAACATTATAGAATAAAACGACTTGTCGTTATTAAGAAAACAACTAACTGTTTATTTTCAGAGAACGTGTTTTTGCGTCAACTAGAAAAACGATTAGTAAGCTTGAAACTTTTAATTGTGAATCGATACAAATTCAAACAAAAAGAGTGTTTTTGAAGAAGTATCATTTTTAACTATTGTATTTTTTTTAAATAAACATCTTATTCATTAAATAATTAGATACACAATTAGATAATCATCAGATTTTACAGATTTCACATAAATTCTGGAAATAAAGTCTTATTCGCTAGAAATTGTGTTCAGAATTTGATATATCTTGCAGGTAATTTGTCATTAAAGCTCTATAGCAAATCAAGATTGGTGAGGGCAAATAAAACCTTAAACGAAAATGTGTAAACACGTCTCAAATCCTAAGAAATTTTCTTTACTCTTTGCCTCCATATTCAAAAATTCTCCAACAAACTCACCTGCTGTAAATAATTTTGTAGGTTCCGAATGGATTTGGTGTTAAAGAAAAAATCCGCTAGGTACCAATACGGGTATCTACCAATCCGCACTTTTTATTTTAATCACAAAAATTACATTAAAATTTTTAATCATAAATATATTGAAGTTAGAGTTTCTAATTCCTAAATCTAACCTATTTTATTGCAACATATATACAAATAAACTTTTAATAAGTAGAAATTTTAGAATTTTTATTAATAATATTTTATTTTACTTTAATTGATTTTGTTTATTTTGCCTTAACGATAATTGCATAAAATCTACTTGTTAATATTATTAATAATACTTGTATATTGATTAAAAGGTGAAATAAAGCATTGATATTAGTGATGATAATTTGACTAAAATATAAATATTTCGTGTTGTGTTAATATATTTTGTTTATTTTTTTAATGTTGAAATTTTAATTTCTTATCTATATTGATAAAGTTTAGAATTGAATATTGTTTGCGGATCTTTTAGGTTATTATTATATATTTATAGTTTGAATTATATAATTTAAGTTTTTATATGTTATTAAAAGTATTTTTTATATTCATGATTTTAAATGACAAAATTCGCAAAAAATCAGCTACAAATTACAGATGGGTTTCGTAATTGTTAAACTTCGTAATGGACAGGTTTCTTTAAAAAATAAAAATCTGCTGCGAGTTGCGGACAGATTTAATAATTTAATTTTTTGCAGATGTAATTTGATAATAACAAACTCGATGGAGGCAATGCTCATTGCAATCCCTACTTATGGCATTAGTTAAATTAATTGATTATTTTTAATATAAAAGTAAATATTGAATACATACAACTACCCTACATATCAACCTAATGCCCGCCTCAAAATGTCAGAGCAATAAGGGCAATGCGAAAATCCGAAACTACATAAAATAATAAATGAAAAAAATCTCCACTCCTATAGATAGGTTTGGCAACAAGACAAGGTAGGTCGGAATTTACTAATTCTGATCTTGCCCGAAACTGTACTTAAGATAAAAACGTGTCTTGATTAGAATATCGAATCTTGATTGAAATCTGAATTATCCTGGATGACATAAATTTTCTGTTATATGCTGCTAATTCTATTACACACTAACGTATCATACTTATATAAATGAAATGTCATGTATATTATTTGTTAAAATAATCTGTTATATAACTATGACCAACATGTTAGGTATATGTAGTTCATTAAACCGACTTATCATATGTTTTTCAAAAGTTAGATTTTTAAACATTTAGATCCCAATCAAGATTTTTAAATATCTTAATTTTTTATTTGAATAATAGACCAAGACAATATTTTATTTCAAATTCTGTTTTGAAGGAGTCGGAACCCCAAATCTCAATTGAGATTTGAAGAACTCTGGCAACCCCGCCTAGAGAGATCCTTGGACCATCTATCTCAAATCTAATCAATTCAAATAAGGAATAGACAAATAAATTTGATTAATATTATACTTAATAAGATATCTTAATTAATATGACATCTTATATGTTATTTATTAATTGACATATAATAATTAAAAAAAAAGATGTCCAATCAATTCTGATGCAAATCAAATATCTCACGGTAATAAAGTATCACTACTTTTCACTTTAAAGTTAACAAATGTCATATTATTATTATTTGCAAAGTTAATTTCGAATTATCCCGGTATTGATTATTTTTAATTTTTTTCTTTTTAAAAGAAAAAAATCATAAACCCATCTCATTTTCATTTATTTTTAAATAAAAATATAAATAATTTAAAAATTTTAAATATAAAATTACAAGAATAATTTAAAAAAGATAATCGATTCATAAACAGGCTATTACAAAATTTACTTCATAGCACAAAAAGTTTGAATAACAGGAAATTAAAAGTATTGTACCTTCCTGAATTAACAGTTTATTTTAGATGCTGGCTTTTATCTCCTTTTCATGATCAGAAGGACACTCGTTTACTCACTAGCTACAGCTTTCAAGTCATCATCGTCATCTTCGCTGAAGCCATGAACCGTCAGTTGTTATTATTGTTCACTTTTTATGTTCTAGTTTCTTCCATTCAAGCCATAGATTTCACATACTGCGGTCAGTGTCAGTTACTTCAGTCTCAGTCTTTGTTTCCTTTTTTTTTTTCTCCTCCTTAATTTGATTGGATTTTCAAGTTCGTTTTAAATTCTGGGTTTACTTTAATTGAGGTTTTTGTTTACAGATGATGAAGAAAATTTCCCTGTAAAGGTTCAGCAAATTAAGATAATTCCTGACCCTGTAGTCACAGGCAAGCCAGCCATCTTTAACATCTCAGCTGTTACAGGTAATCTCAATTCTCTTTGTTTTAAGCTTTCTCAATCTTATTTATTTTATTTATTTTCTTAATTTCTGCAAATTTTTGTAGTGCTTTCTGAGACCCTTAAGCTCGGAATTTATTATTGAGCACATTTGTGAAGAAATAGAAATTGGGATATGCTTTGAAAATGAGCTGTGCGTAGGAAAATTGCATACCAAGATCTTAATATTCGTCAGCAATTTTTTTTTTGAAAATACAGAAGGTAATTTTAGTAGAAATGATGGAATGCAAATATAATAATATATAGATGAATGAGTGATTATGATAATGGGTATATGTGGTAACTAGTAAGATTATTCTAATTGATGGTTCTTGAATGTAAATTGCGAAAGACCAAAAAATCTCAACTAAAATGTTGCATTCTATAGTAACTATGGCAAACTCTCGTTGTAGTATCTAGTTAGATTTAGGATCTTTTCAAGTCCAAATGGATTGTTTGTTGGGTTCAAACTGCATAATTGATAGGCAGACCCTGCTTTCCAGTTGGTCTTGAGTCTCAAACATGGTTTATGACCTTTCATTTCTCAAGCATCCACTTAGTTTCATGACATGATGCTTTAAGATTGTAATCTGAGTTCAGAACTCTTGGTTGGGGCTCTTTGATGCATCAGGTAAAGATTTTTGACATCTGGAGTAGCCTTGGCATTCTCCATCCATTCTCTTACTTTACGGCTTCTTCTTGCTTGGATTGGTACAAGTTTATGAGGCCGCTTTTGTGCTTACAGTTCCTTGACTTGATTGTCGGAGTTTCATCAATTACTGTTCTGTTTGCCTTTAGTACAGATCGATCTGTCTCTGGTGGGAAAGTTATGATAGAAGTTAGGTACTTTGGGATTCATGTCCATTCTGAAACCCATGACATTTGTGAAGAGGTATCTTGTCCCATCGAAGCAGGAAACTTTGTGCTGTCCCACGCTGAGACTCTGCCTGGTTACGCTCCTCCAGTAAGTTCACTTTACTGGGATTAATACTCATGAGCTTTTAGACCAACCTTGGCCACACTCAAACTTTTTTAAATAAAGAAATTTCTAATTAAATATCGAACACCAAAGCAATTGTACACTGACACTAACTGATAGGCCTTAGTCCTCGTTGCAGGTGTTAAAGGTGTCGTATGGAGTGGGGCTATATATGTTTAGGTTCTATTCAGATTTATGAAAATAAAAATCTTCCAGTTGCTGATTGTTTCATTTTCTCAGTCCCTACACATGTTGCTGCCCCTTGTTAGCCTTCTTTTGTACTTAGTCTCTCCTTTGCTGCTATTGGTTCTTAGAGACAGAAAGGAGATTAAAATGACTACAAAAATTTCTTTTTCTGCTTTTTAAGTTGTATATGAAGGTCTTTGGTTGTCAGAGTAGAAACTAATGAGGGTGATAAGTTATAATTGCCAATCATAATTCTAAATTTTGGTGCTCAGCCTAGCAAGAATGTTTTAGACATCTTGTATATCTGGTCATTTTTGTCCTTTTAATTTAAACTTACTTATTTCGCAAGGTGTTTCCCGTTTTGGCATCATTTGTTTCCTCTGCAATACGAAATGTATCAGCAAATGGCATTTATGTCTGGCTATGATTTCTACAGGGGGTCTACACGCTTAAGACGAAAATGATAGGCAAGAACGGTTGCCAGCTGACTTGCTTTAGCTTCAAATTCAAAATTGGTTTTGGTGCTCTGGTGTCTGAGAGCTAAAACTAGAAGTCCCTGCTACAGAACTATGATCCCTCACGTTTCGAGTGTCAAGTGCATCCTTAACACGGCAGAATGAGAAGGTGAAAAAAGGTGTGCTCTATGCGGCTGCTAGTATATTTTTAGTTCTGTGTTCAGTGGTCTTTGATGCTGTAATATTCTTGCAAGAATCACATCTGTGTGTTGCATTGCTTCTCAAGGGTAAAGATGTCAATAGGCGTGATCCATGAATGGTGATTATTGCTCTTTTGATCCTTGAAGTAAATAAGTCACATTCCCCTTACTTTTATATGAGTAAATATTCTTTACTCCTTGTAAATCGAAACTCTTGAAATTTCTTTATAAAATTTGCAGCATTATAGCAGTTCAGTCCCTTGTATTGTGTTTTATATAATTATATTCTCCCGTCCCCTACGTATTTTTTATTTTCTCCCTGAAATTTGGCAAAAGCATTAAATTAATTAATTATTTATTTTTTTAAAGATTATCCTAAATTAAATGTGTGTAGATAAAATAACTTGTCTGTATATAGTTAAAAGATAATAAACAATGTACTATTAATATTACCCAACTGGATGTGGATGGCCTCACAATCACATGACTCTAAACGATAATATTGGCAAGAGTTAGTTACTAGTGAGTGAGAATTTTTCCCCTAATTTAATATTATTTAAAAAAAAGATAACACTCATGATTTGGTGATTGGATCAGGATTCTCTCTTAATTTAATCATGTTTTGAATAAATAATTTAATTTTTGATTGGTTATTAATAATAAAAAAGTAAAAAAAATTAAATTTTATTCATACACTACCATTAAAATACATAACAAAAAATCCTTAAAAATTCAGTAATGCTCAGATCAAGAAAAGATTTTGTTCCTCGATGATATAGTCACAGAGATCTCTTGTTTTGTAAATGAGCACATAAATTGTTTTCAAGATAAGTACACCCTTTGATTATAATGTCTTAACTGTTTTTTATTAATGGTTATAATAAATTGGACGGTTGGAATGAAAAGAGAAATTGGAGTTGTGATATTAACGCATTAATAATAATCCCTGTTATAAAAACCCATGTTTTGCTGTTTACAATTTTACCCCTAAAAAAAATTACTGCATGAAAAAATGCATTCTAATTTTTGCACCCACGCAACACACATTTTATCCTTCTTCCAAACTATTTATTACACCCATGCTAGCGAAGAAGACTGAAAATTATTTTCTAGAAAAAAAAAATCGTTACAATGAAGACACTTGCAAATATTCGTTCTTCTCAATCTTTTTTTTATTTTACCTGCTTAGATTTCAAAACTCTAAAAATATATAGTCATCTCAATCAGTAATTGACATTTGAACTTTGCAAAGTCCTATTAATGTCTATCTAATATGACTTGTTTAATGTCTATAAGTACTTATTTAATCGTAAAAATTCTTTTTAAAGTTTTCGTTATTGTTTAGTTTTATTTTGAGTAGAGTTTTTTGGAGATTGAAAAATTTTTCTCTCTACTAATAAAAGCTTAAATTTTTGACTTCTTATGAGTAAATGTTCAAAAATTCTTTTTAAAAAAATTAAATTGTTTAAAATACCCATTACTTATTTTATATTGTCATTTCATTTATTTTATTACATAACTTTAAAAACTTGTTTATTAATATAATTTCTAGTAAGAACTCTTGTTGACAATCGAAAAATTAAATTTTCTTTTGTAAAAATTCTACTTATAAAAATTCAATTAATAAAACATCTATTATAATTGGCTCTACTTAAAAAAAAAAACGCAATAAACAAAACTTGGGTCATTTCGTTTTGCGGCCCAAATGTCTTGTGACCCACGGAATCAAGATAACCAAACTCAGTTTCCAATCAACTTCAAACCCATTTGCAAACTCTTCAAACCAACTCTCCGTTTCAACCCCTAATAATTTTTGTCAATTTTGGTAAGAAATTGTGACACCACCTGCCCAACCGATCTCTCAACAAAGTACATTAAAAAAAATTCGGACGTACAACCTTATCTTATGATAAAATTTTTTTTAAGCAGATTCTCTCCTAATTTTAATTTTATATTAAGTAAAAAATTTAAATAAGGATTAATGATTAATAAATATAAAAATTAAATTATACCTATCATTATTGCTTAAAAAATAAACATTTAAATAAAAACTCATATTATCCGAAGACGATTTTAATCTTAATTTTGTAAGTAATGCACCCACCACAAATTTTTATTTTTTATTTTGACTTTTTGCAGCAATACAGATGGCCAAGCAATGTTGCTTCAAGCAAGACCCTTTATTTATGAGATCCTGGGCTTTTGTCTCATCATCATCATCGTTACTTTAGGGCGCTCGTTTGCTTACTCCCGTTGCTGCAACTCTTAAGTCGTCGTCGTCATCATCACTTCATCATCTTAGCTGAAGCCATGGACCGTCAGTTGATGCTGTTCGCTTGTTTTCTTCTTCTAGTTTCTCCCACTCAAGCCATAGGTGTCAAGTACTGCGGTCAGTGTCGGTTACTTCAAATCTCAGTCTTTGTTTCTTCACGTAGTTTTTCAATTTGATTGCATTTTGCTGTTTCTTTTGAAGTTTTAAGTTCTGGGTTCACTTTAATTGAAGTTTTTTGTTTGCAGATAAGAAGAAAAACTACGCTGTAACGATTCAGCAAGTTAAGATAATTCCTGATCCTGTAGTCACAGGCAAGCCAGCCACCTTTAACATCTCGGCCGTTACAGGTAATTTCAAATTCACTATGTTTTATAATCTTTTGCCAATGTTGTTGATTTAATTTATTTGCTTAATTTACTCATTTTAGTGCTTTGCTAGACCCTTCGGCTCAGTATTAGGTATTATATTGCCTTGTCAGACCCTTAAGCGTTGCTTAGGAAAAGTGCATATCCGAAAGATAATATTTGGGGAAATGAGAGATGTAGATGAGTGATTGTGATGATGGGTATGTGTGGAGAGATTTATTCGGTCGTGACATCTATTCTAATTGAGGGTTCTTGACTGTAAATTACGAAAGACCAAAAGATCGCGGCTAAAATGTTACATATTATTATAGGAATGTTGAAAATCTCTTGTCCTAGTTAGATGTGGAACCGTAGCTGGTCTAAGCGAGTTCCGTTGCTAGGTTTTGGTTCAATCTGCATAATCAACCAGCAGACCCTGCTTGCTTGGTAGCTGGTCTCGACCATGGTTTCCTGTATGAAGCTGTAGATTGTTTGAGTTCAGATTTTGATAAATCATATTCAATTTGAGAATTACAAACTGTTGGTTGGGGCTCTTTGATGCATCGGATAAAGATTTTTCACATCTGGAGAACCACAGCATTCTCGATCCTTTTTTTTTTTTCTCCAGCTTCTTATTGCATGGATTAGTTGGTTTATGAGGCTGCTTTTTGTGATTACAATTCCTTGATGTGATTGTTGGAGTTTCATCAAAGCTGTTTTGTTTGCATTTTTATATAGGTCAAGCTGTCTATGGTGGGAAAGTGGTGATAAATGTTGCTTACTTTGGGGTACCTGTCCATCAAGAAACCCGTGACATTTGTGAGGAGGTATCGTGTCCCATTGCAGCAGGAGACTTTGTACTGTCCCACACCCAGACTCTGCCTAGTTTCACTCCTCCGGTAAGTTTCACTTCACCAGTATTTATATTCATGAGCTTTTAGACCGACCTTGGACACTCACAAACTTTTTAAGTGAAGACTTTCTAATGAAAAATTGAAACACCCAAATTAATTGTACACTCACATTACTGATAGGCCTTGGTGCTGGTGGTAAAGTGGTGGCGTGGAGTAAGGTTATGTTGGTTTTAAGTCCCACTCAGATTTATTACAAGAAAAATCTTTCAGTCGCTGATTGTTCCATTTTTCCCTTAACGTATTATTCCCCTTTTGGTTTATAGCTCAATCCTTCTTTTCTACTCTATTATTTATCTTTGCTGCAATTGGTTTCCCGAGACAGAAGGGAGAAATGAAATGCGGCAAAAATTATTTTTCTGCTTTTTTAAGTTTATGAAGTTCTTTTGCCGTAGACATTTATGGTTAGAGTAGAAACTAATGAGGGTGACATGTGCCTCTCAATTTTTTAATTTTTGAATTGGGCCTAGCAAGATTATTATAGACATCTTTTATATCAAGTTGAATTTTCCTTTTAATTTAAATTTACTTTCACAAGGTCTTTCATTTTGGCATCATCTGTTTCATCTGGGAATGCTGCATTAGGCCACGCATGACAAAAGTGCATATATAATTGTTGCACTTACACATCTTATGTTAGAAATAGAATATCTTTCATCATCGTGTTTTTTTTTTCTGGCCCGGGGGGGGGGGGGGTAATTAAAAATTTATCTGGCTTCTCCTTGTCTGGCCCATTTCTTTAGATTAACGATTAGCTTGCAGATGGTTAACTAATGATACAATGTTGTTGCATCTGCAACTTCTCCTGTTTTTGTTAGACTCTTTGTTCCAATGAGCAGGATCTTAGTAACAGCAATAGCAACATAACTTTGATCACCCAGCTCGAGTTCGATAAATATAGCTAATGAAAATGTTAGGGGAAAAAATATACTCATTACTTTTTCTTTATTACCAAAATCAACCAGTATAAGAAACACTAACAGTGTCCTTCAAACAATTACTTATCTTGTTTTCTTTACGCATAATTTTTTCGGGTGCTTAATCAGGCTGCGGTTTTTTTACAGGGCTCCTACACACTTAAGATGACAATGGAGGACAAGAACAATGAAGAACTGACTTGCTTTAGCTTCAACTTCAAAATTGGCTTTCATTCTGTGGTCTCTGATAGTTAAAAGTGCTTATGATCTCTTGCGTTTCGAACGGTCAAGTTCATCCTTAACACCAACCCAATGTAAACAAGTGTGCGCTCTATGCGGCTGCTTGTATATTATTTTAGTTCTGTGTTCGATGGTGTTTGATGTTGTAAGATTCTTGTAAGATTCGTATCCGTAATCTGTGTTCTGTCTGTGTGTTGCATTTCTTCTCAAGGGTAAAGACGTCGATGGACTTGATTCGCGAATGATGACTATTGCTCTTGTGATCCCTGAAAGTTATCGAGTCATGTGACCCTGTTGTTCAATGCGTGGCACGTATGTTCAGTTCTAGCAACACGTGGAGATCTATCTAATTACAGACTCATACTTCATTTAAAAGGGTAAAAAAATCGTAATAATAATAATAATAATGATAATACAGCACGTGTAAGATCAATAATATTCCTGGAAGTGAGATTAATTATATTCTAAAAATTATTTTGAACATTTTAATTGTAGTAAAAAATTTATTATATAAATTTTTATCATATAAATTATTAATAAAGACAAACTTTAAAATTTTTATTTTAACGAAGAAATTAATATTTTGAAAAAAGAAATTTGACTATGAAATATGAGAGACTTTTTATTTTTTCAAAATAAAATAAAACAAAAGTATTGTAATATAACCTTTTTTTTTTGGGGCCCTTGTTGCTCTCCTTCTTGGCCTTCTTCTCCATTTTTTTTGTGGTATTTATAATAATAATAATTATTATTATTATTATGACGTTCTCATTGCATATTGTTTTGAATGTTCAAAATTTACACAAGATGGCGATTTTCTTAAAAAGTTTTTAGTTTTACTTTACATTTCAAAAATTTATGCATGGTTCCGCCTCTTGCCTACAGTAACTTCTTAGAATAGCTCTCCCTGTATATGTTTTATATATGTCTATATACATACATACATACATACATACATAGAAATAGAAGAGAAATATGTTTGTTAAATACCTGTGTAATAGGCAGAAAAGTGATTTAATCCTGGAGCGAAAGGAGTGATATTATGTTCACATTTGGAGTATGAGTAGGTAATGCCAATTTGATTTCATTTAAACTAAATCTTGTTTCATTTTAAACCAATTGGGTATTGTTATATTTACATTATTCAAAATCTTGGATTAAATTCAAAGGACAAAAGTATTCTAGTTAACAGAAATAATATTTATGAATGTTACTTTTTTTACTCACAATCTTCTTAGTACAAATGACAGTTTTATGCGTTCTGTTTAAAGTCGGTACTCGGTAGTCATGTTATTATTTTATTTTATGGGCATTAAAATCAAGACCAAATACAAAGGTTGATTTCATCATGTGCGAATATATTTACAAGTCATTACTTTAAATAATATTATGCAATTAGCTGTTAGCAAGCTTACAACTTCTAATTCTAATGTTTTGTCTAATTTTTAGGGTGCGTTTGAGATTGAAATTGGACAGTTGTAACTTAAAAAATTACAGAGCTAAAATTTTTATAAACACTAGTTGTTGTAACTTAAAAATTATGTTGACATAATTTTTCACTTATATCATGCAAAATATATTATATTTTTAATAATTTTATCAAAATTATTATTTTAAATTTATATTTATTATAAATTATTAACTTATATTTTATAGCTATAGTTTTTTTTGGCAACTGTAACTTAAAAGTTATAACACATCAATTTCAGACATAACCTTATCTACCAACGAGTTGTTATTATTATTTTCATTTTTCTTCCATTTAAGCAGGGGATATCATCCACAGTGGTCAGTACCCAGCTGTCACTTGCAATCTCAATCTTTGTTTCCTTATATTTATTGTGTTTTCTCAATTTGATTGCATTTGATTTTTTTATTAATTATTAATATTTTTTCTTTCATTGTTATGGTGTTTCTTTTAAGTTTTAATTAAGGTGGTGTTTTGTTAAAGAAATGAGAGAAAAGAAGTGAAAATGAATAATTTAATTTTTTCTTAAGTGTGTCCTTATATCAATTTCAACTAAATTAAATTAAATGTTATTCTATAATTAAGTTAGGTCTCGTTTGTTAAATGTCTTAAGTAGGCCTTGTTTGTTAAATGTCTTAAGTTTAGTATTTTATAATTTAAGATCTTTTTTAAAATTTAATTGTTTGTTTTTTATTACTTATGTATGATGTTCCTACATTCACATTTGAATAAGAAAATAAACTTTTTTTGACTTTTATCTAAATAAGTTTGAATGAGAAGTAATTTATTTTATTCACAAGAATATAAATATCAAATAACCATATTTTAAAGTGATTTTATTCATAAAAATAAATAAGGTGCCACTTATATTTAAATATTTAAAAAATAAAAAAATTACCATTCGAATATTCCTATTCATAAACATTCAGGCTTCAAAAAAAATTATATCCATTTATATTTCAAACAAAAAATAAATACTGCCCTATTAGAAGGTTTCAATGGAAAACCTATTGGGACAATAATTTATTATCTAAACTTTTAATAAGATGACTTAAAATATTTCCAACACTATATAGATGATAGATAAATGAAATAGTTTTCCAAAACTATACCAGAGCTGACATGCTTCATTAATTAATAACTAATGTAGCACATACTTCACTCAGCATCACTTGCGCTAAGAATAATCAAGTCAAAATAATAATTTTTATAAGTACACCTCTATTAAGTTATGATATCATCATAGTAATAAATTTATTTTGGTCCTATTATTATGACTATAGGGAAGTTTTAATGTAATTAATTAATTTGTTTTAAAAGTACACATGGCAGAATATGATTATCTTTTAAAATAATTTATATTAATTATTTTAAATGTGACAATTAATAACGGAGTTGCATATGTCAGCTGCTGATTGTTGTCAATATTTTAATTTTTTAATATTAAGAATTTTGAAAATAAATAGTTATTTTAAGAAACTATTTATCTTAATTATTTATTTATATAAATTATTTAATTAATACATATAAATTATATTAAATTTAATAATAGCAATTACATTTTTTATTTAACGCATATATATAAGCAAATAACACTTGCCAAGTGTAATTATTTAATAAAATCAAAATATTTTTTTTGATAATCAAAACGGGCAAATTAATTATTTGCATTATAATCAAATTATTACGTCTAAACTGATTTATTAACGGAGCAATTTTTGTATTTATTTAGTTGAGATATTTAATTTGTATCTTAAATAATTTAACATCTAATGTATAAAAATAAAGTCAATTACTGTTTTACATAGGACAATAATTAACAGAGGCTTGTACATTTTTTAAATATTAGAGAATTTTTTTGGCTAATTTCCCAAAACATTGGAGTTTAAGTTTCTTTTTTCCAATTTTCTCCTTTTGTCATTTTACTTTACCCAAACCTGGAACGGGTTACGTAACCCGAACCCGGTCGTCACGGTTTAATAAGACCGAGTATGGTAGCCGGATCGCCTTTCTTCGTTCTGCCTCATCTGTCCCTGAAGGAAGAAGCAAAAATATAAAACAAAAATATCGAAGAAGGTAAGGCGAATTCTTGTTGCTTTCTTTTTTCAAATTTACGCACCCCGTGTAATTTTTAGTGCTTTTTAGTTGTATGTTCATCTTTTTTAAATGGATTATTTTGATTGTATGTTATTAATCAGTTCAGTTCAGTATTTTGTTAAATTTAGGTTGTGTGTGAGTTGCTTGATAAAATGCCACAGAGAGAGTATATAGGCTATGTTTTGTTTGGGATTGAGGTGTTGTAGCTTTTAATTCGCAACTGTTTACTAAAAAGTTGTGTAGAGGCATAGCGGTTAGGAACCTAGCCTTAGTCATGAGCACGGTGTACCGAGTATAATAAATAATATGTGTGATCAAATGTGTATGAACATTAAAAAAATTTTATGTTTATGGATTTTTCTTGCATGCGTTTAAATGTTGGTGTTTTAGCTTTTCTGAATTAGCAATTTGGGTTCTAATAGATCTTTTGCCTTGACAACTGTGTTGTCCATTTGATAATATATGTAATTGTTTTGAATTGCCGTGTTCAATCTGATGTATTGATTAGAAATGGTTTCAATTGCCTTGTTTAGAATGGAAGACAGACTTTTTAAGTTCTAACTTTTAGTGAGTGCATGTTTGAAATTGGATTGTTCTTATTGATTGCAAAAACAAAAAGTTAAAACTACCACAGAAAAGAGCGGTTGATTGGAATTTCATAGGTTTAAGGAAGCAGACTGGAGTATTTTTGAAATTGTTACCAAATATATATTCAGTGCACCCTGAAGTTTGTTTAATCGAAATTGACTGGAGTTGTTCTGAAGGATTTGAATACATGATAAAATGATGAGAAGCAATCCGAAGCCTTAACTGTTCATTCTCCAAACAAAGCAAATAGTCGCATCTATGTAAGAACTGTTTTTTGTATCATGAAAAATTAGATCATGCCATGTTACTACATTATAAAACATAAAACATCAAATTGAAATCCCCGTGTCGAGACATAATTTTGCTGCACTGTGTTCATGTTTATTCTTTCATTTGTACGGTACATGGTGCCTTTTGTTCTGACTTTTTGATCTGGAGCAGTTGCATGAAAGAAAATTGTGGAACTTTTTTTTTTTGTTTGGGGGGGGGGGTGGGGTTTCCTTATAGGAGATCAAATCATCTTTGCTCTTCTCTTTGGGGTTGCCTCTTAATTTTCTAGTGTTCTTTTATACTCCTATGTACATCAACTTTTGCCTCTTGGATTGTTTGCCTTTAAAAAATTTCGCTTTGCTCGAAGAATTATAATTTATCCTTTCTTAAATTCTTATTTAATGTTGGATTTGAAGTTTGAGCTCAATAGCTCTCCATCACCGAATTCAGAATCATCTGAATGAAATATTTCTTTCATTACTGAGAGATTGGTGATGGCAAGATTTACTGATTTGTGCTGTTAATTTGTTGGATCTATTTCCTGTGACTTTCAGTCCTGTTAGGTTCTCTACTGAACTTGATTTGCCAAATAGTGCAGATGAGACGGCAGGGACAATATGCAGATCCTGGTGCCAATACATATGGTGCTGGCCGTATGCAGCATATGCCTGGTCAAAGGATGGAACAGAATTCTGGTCCTTTTCAAGGACAGCTGGAGGCCTTCACTCCTGAGAGAGAGCAACCATATGTAACTTCAAAATCAGAGAGACAATGGAGATGGGAAAGAGATGGGTCAAAAGTGTCCAACTCAATGACACCTCAAATGTTTAATGAAGGCATGTTTATACCAGATCTCTCTCATTTTTTCTTTTTGGTAGAGGTTTCTTGTGTGTTAGGAATGCTCAATTTCACACAAAATTTTCACTCAAGAACTTCTGCTTAATATACTTAATTGTTGTAGAGAAGTCGAAGATTCATAGTTTTAATAAGACTTGTCGCATATACATTTTTTCATGTCTGCGGCCATGATGATGTAGGTTTAGATTATTTTTTAATCTTCTTGCATTTCTTATTATTTAATCTTTCATTTATGTGTTCTGAGCTTCATAGTATATTCATAGTTGAGAGTTATTAGAAACTATGTGAAAGTCAGTAATTGAAGTCCTTTTTCACTTTCAGTATCTTAGACAATCTTTTGGTGGCTATATTAGGATTCGGTACCTTGACATCTCACATTTTCTTTTTTTAAATAATGAAAGCCAATATAATTTGCTTTGTACTGTTCTTGAGTACAAGAAGCAGAAGCATCCTTTTTGTATGCATGGAGGGCTTTTTTTTTTTTTATTCTCCCCTCCCTTTTATCTAGGGTTATATAGTTTTTGTTAATGTATTGCAAATTAATGTGCTAGGGAGATTTTTTCTCTTTGCTTTTGTTCTCCTCATATTTAACCCTGTGTGTAATTTTCTTCATTTTATGACAGATTTTGATAAATGGCACTTAACTATTTTGTATTTAATCTAAAATTCACTTGAAGTTTTATTTAAGAAAAGAATGCTACTAAGCATTAAATTTTTCAAGAATATTTAACTTCTTTCTTTTGGTTGCATTTTTTACTTTCCATTACGTTTTCTACGTGATTAAATTAATAGTTTTTGTTCACACACCCGAGACATACTTGTAGTTTATGAAGGACTAAAGGTTAGATATACCTCAAATGTTCTTAAAAAGTATGCTGTAAACTTTAATTCCTAGGATTCATGTCTACGGTGATGTAGGTCAAGGGGTTGATTCTTCTAGATCATATTTTCAAGGTCAGAGGCCAGATGCAAAACTAGCTTTAGACAAACAAAACAATAGTGATCCGAGATCTCGACCTCATGAAGAAGATATGGATGTTGGGTATGAGAACAAGCCTTTGTCGCAAACTTTTGAAGGTCTTGAGCAGAAATTCCTTGATGACATAATGAAACTAGCTAAAGAACAGAGTGATGCTGAAGATGCTGAAAATGCTAGACATAAAGAGGTTTGTATGATAATGAATGTGCTTCTTTCCTTAGCTATTAGCTTCATCTCGTTTGTGATTTATTTATAACTGCAGTTTCCACAACGACGAATTTCTTGCAGAAATACATTTGATGGTTTGCTGCTGAACATATTGAACCAAACTTTCATGAAAAAAATTTTGATGTAAGAAAATGAAGTAGAATTTTCATGAAAAATAGATTTATCCTTTTGTAAAGATAAGAATAATAGTTGCAAGATACCTCCTTTTTCTTCATTGATCTTAATTGCAGGGAGTTTTGCCCTTTTCTTTTCTTTTCAGGGGTTGGGATGGCGTGGGGAACCTGTGTGGAACACCTAGTCCACTATATGCCTGTAATATGTTTTTTAGATTAATGGTAGGGATCCCATGATTTGAGTCCCAACTGATGCGGCAGTCTGTACATCAAATTAGTTATTAACCACATTAGTGTAATTATTAATGTTTAACATGATGGGGTGGTTACAAATACGCTGCCCTGCCACATCAGTTGGGACTCAAATGTTGGAATCTCTGACATTCTTCATAATTCTTCCAAAAGTTAAAAGAATTTCAGAAAACAATAATGTTTATGCTGGATAATTGTGGTCAGCGTATGTCAAAATATGGAATTTACTTTTTTTTTTAAGGGTTTTTTGTTGTATTGCAGCTTATTAAGGTTAGGTTTATAACGAGTATGTTATAATTAAAAAGGTTTGATATTATGTGGAATTGCTTCTTCTGCAAATTGCATTGTTCGTTTCCTTGACAGGATTGCTTTGAAAATTACATAACGTGCTACTCACCTGAAGCCCCCTGAAACCATAAAATTGAAGAAGTGATGCAATTTTCTTATCACAAAAACCAAAAGAATTAGTGACAAATTTTTTGTGTTCGTTCCACTAGTAGTTGTCAGTCCTGCATTGTTTATCAACACCATCATATTATCTTTGTAAGAAATAATCTGGGAGCCATTAAAGTAGTGCTGAATTTTTGAAAGTCCTAGATGTGATTTTGCTTCATCAGGTTATAGCTTCTCAAACCTGTTGTGCTTTCAGAGCAAAGTGAATTTTATTAACCATCTCTGTGGTTAAAGGGCCCCATTTCTATCCTTCTACCGGCAGCGCAGAGCAGGTTGCCCTCTTTATTCCTAGTATCATCCCTACTTTGGAACTTTTTGTTCTATTTGACTGTTCTGCAAATAAACTAAAAACATCATGTTGTCATAGTTTTTAAGTCTATGGTATATTCCGAAGTTGACACCTATTATAAGAATCCCCCTAGTTTGGTGAACATGATTTCTAAAAAAGAGTTCAACACTAATAGTTAAGACACTTTTATATAGTAGTTTGACCAGGTCTCTTTGCTACCTCCTGCCAATTGAAATGCTGGCATTCTTGCCTCTGAAAATCTGGTGAACATAATGCCAGAATTGACTCAACTCTTATCACAGAGCCTCTTTATCTGCCTTTGTGCAGTGCCCGATGTTATAAATTCAGGAGAACATGTAGTAAGCATGAGTTTATGGAATCACAGCATTGAGTCGCTCAATCTTATAAACATCTTCTGAATCTGATGTTTTTCTAGGTTGCTGGATTCTAATATGAAAGTGCCATGTAAGATGACAATGCCTTAAACTGCTTTATGTATAGTTTCTGGAAGGTCTGTTCATCTATGAAGATTGTGTGACATGGATATTTTCTGCTTTAAGAGAATTGTAAAAAGTTTATCATTGTACTATTATGTCCTTGATCTGTTGGGAATTTTGGCCTTGGTGTTTGATTTTTTATCCATTGTAAGGTAGTTGCAAGCTGACCAAATCTTCCAACCTTTATTTATGCCTCACACGGTGATATCTCATTTTTTCTGTTTCAGAAGATAAAAGCCATCAATGCTCAATATGAAGGACAACTAGCTGCTCTTAGAGCCCGGCATGCGAGTCGGAGAGATGAATTCCTGCAGAAGGAATCACATGCACGACAACAGCAGTACCAGCAAGCCATTATGGACCATTTCCCAAACAGTGGCATGGGTCCTGGTGATCCTCATGGTTATGGAGGTACTCCAGCTGCAGCTGCTGTTGGAGAAGCATACCGATCGTACAACTCAGATCATTATGACACATACAGAGAGCGGGCTCGTTTCCTTGGGGATCCTAGGGATCAAGGGTTTGAGCCCAGAGGTCCATATCCTGGAGGCCGAGTTTATGATACCGGCTCACGCTACTACTAGATGAGTCGTTTTAGATTTGCATAGCTTTCTATTGTCTCAGCATCCAGGTATCTTCATCCCTACTTAAGCCGGTTTTACTAAAGTATTATGGCTGAAATTTCCGTTGATGCCTCAGCAGCGTTCTGCTGCTTGTTTCGTCTTGCTTGTAATTTTAATTAATTAATCAATTTTTTGTTTTGGGTTCATGAAATTAACAACTTTGAGAATGTCATCACTGTACATGTTACATATCGGTAAGAGTTTGGTAATTGACAAAATTAGTATCAATGATCCTGATCAATGGAGGGGTTTGTTGGATTTGGGAGTTAGAGACCCATTGATTCATACAAGTCATTATCTAAATACTGATTATGCCTTCCTGTGGCGTTGATTAGTTATAATTGTTTTATTTTCGAGCAGCATATAAATTTTAGTTGATTTCCTTCTAAATTTTGATCGCCATCACTGACATTGAGGGGCCGAATAATAGAACTTCAATCTTAGACGGGCCAAATAGAAGGTTCGGAAAATCATATATTCAAGTGCCGGCCCTTCTTTTAACTTTTAGTAGTTAACCTTAGTTACTTGTACATTTCTTTTGTGACATTTTAGAGTTGTATCAGGTTATGATAATATATTGAATTTTTCATTAAATATGACTTGATTCGACATTGATTGTAATTATTTTAAATATTAAATGCTTCCAGGAATTTTTTTTTAAATATGCTTCGTTGTCACGCTAATTTTTCAAGATCAGGATTCAACGAGTTTTTTTTTTGAAATAATATTGTCATTGTTGGTTACTGGGGAAAAAAATAAGATATTTAGTTCAACTCATAACAGCATTAAATCCAAATTTTATTTTTCATGTCATTGCCCGTTACAACTCAATGGTATTGGTATGTATTTAGTTGTGTCATGGAATCTACTCTTAATTGTTGGCAATTTCTTTTAATACTTTTAAAACTAATTGTTGCAAAAAAAGAAAAAGAAAAAAAAAAGAAATTGTAACGCAATTATTGCATCTCAATATCTCAGAGGATTTGGTGAGTGAGACGATGGGGTCTCCTCTCAAAATCGTACTCATGAGCACACAATTTGTGGGTGTCCTTCTGTTTAGTGTTGTCATTTTTTCTTTTTTTCTTTTTTCTTTTTAACTTCGTATACTTAAAAACTACCTCATGTATTAAAAAAGATTAAATAATTTCTTCAAAATTAGTATAGAGTAGGAATCCAGTAATAAATTATCCTTCATTCAGGATAATCTCACAAATAGCATAATCTATCAGATTATTAGAAAATGACAGACAAAATCTAGTAATCTGACGGTGCTTAAGTGACGGCTACAAGATTCCTAAAATACTGTAGTCATAGCTCTTTTTTTTGTATTTTTAATTTTCCATTTTGATATAAACACCTACTTATGTTTCTCAAACAGAAAAGATACTTAAATTAGATTACCGGAGAATTCTTGATTTAGTAACTTTAGTGTTATTTATTAATTCGTGATTTCGCAAGTGATCAAACTTTTAGAATTCATTATATATAATTTTAGATATAAATCTCGAAAATTCAACCGAAATTTAAAATAAGTAAATAAATAAAAACTCTTGTAGACATCATCGTCCGAAACTTGAGCTCAGGATTTTGAATCCATCAGAGTTTTATATGCACCAAGTTATATATGCATAGGGAAAAAAGAAAAAAAAAAAGAAAAAGAAAAATTGTACCCTTTAATTATTTCTTTTATTTTCTACTTTTCCTCACATATCTCTTCATCTTTCTTAACAGGAAGCTGAGAAACTCTCACTAAGTTATCGTGTCTAACACTGCAAGATCGCTTACATGAGAAATTAAACATACCCTTGTAACTATTTTTAGCCAGCAGCTTGGCGATGTTCCTACTAGAACTCGTTTTGGTACACTCTTTAAAGGCCACCAAAAAGGGGTCCTGATCATGATGCTTCTTCATGTTCATCATCATGAGACCTTTTCTTGAAGAACTTCTTGAAGGAGGACGAGGAGGAGGAGGAGGCTGAAAGGCACACGGAGGCAAAGGGATTTGTATATCATGCAACACTTTATTTGTACTAAACCTCCCGCTGCTTCCCTCCGGACAAGGCGGCGGCGGCAGCTTCGAGAAGAGATGATGCTTGTCCCCGTCGCCGTCGTAGCTGTGTTGGCGCTGCCTTGTGATCGCCTTGGAGACTCCAGGCTTGTTTTCCCACGAGAAGGGAACTTCGCTAGTTTGGTTCATTTTTTTTGGGATGAAATTGCAAGAAGTGGGATTTATATAGGAAGGTGGGAGTATTTTCTACGCATGGGGTTGTGTATAAATGTGTATATATGATTGCGCGCAATCTTGTTTGTGAGCAACTAGTAAATTAGGGCTATAAAACGCGTACAGGGGGAGGTGAGGTGACTTACTGACTTTGTTGGTAATTAAAGCTTTTTAAAAGACTGAACCGAAGGAGAAAGGAGACAATTGAATTTGGAGAAAATAGACCGAGTCCATACGAAGTCTACATCATGGAAAATTGAGAGGTTTGATCATTTGCAATTTCAGTATTATTGACTAGGAGAAATTTGTGGTGTAATTATACTACTGTAGTATTGTGTTGCAGTTATATTCAGCTGTTGGATGTCAGAAGACCCCATTAATTTAAGTATATTCGATGACTGAATACAACTATAATACGATATTATAATTATACCGTAATCTGATCTGACTGACTGAGCTCTTGCTGATCTAACTAAAGATATACTTATCGTCATTGAAGAATAAAATGGGTTGTTTACATAAAATACTGAGGGCGTTTCTAAGGTGCGTCATCTGTACCGTGCATTCGTCATTAATTTATTGTTCGTTAAAGAGAATTTCGTTAATGATGACAATATTATTGCGTTACGTGCAACACGTTCCATAACATGCATATTACATGCCAATACAAATTATATATATATATATAATGTGAGTATTTGCTATTAATAACAAAAAGAATTATAACTAATAATGAAAAAGACTCCAGCAAATCAGGAGCGGATGCAACATGTGACTAGTGGGGGCTTGAGCCCCAACTGGCCAAAAAAAATTCTAAAAATAAAAGAAAAAAATATTTTAGTTTTTTAATTAACTCTTATTAAATTTATTAAAATAGTCATAGAAAATTATAAATCCCTTAAAATTTAAATTTTAACTTTTAAGAATTATGAAAACTTATGTTTTAATTAAAAATAATGATAGTCCACCACTCAAAATATTTTTTATTCTAAAAAATAAGATTAATTCTTTCAATTTCTATAATAATAGTAAAGAGAACATTTTCAGTAATACAACTCATGAATAATCATCTTTAAAATTGAATGTGATAAATAATAATTTAGTTATTTATATAAAAAATAATAAATTTAATAATATTAATGATGAATCTATTACATAATATTTTTAAAATATAAAATTTATAATTAATAAATATTTTATATATTTAAAATTTTAATTTTTAATATTTTACTATTATTTAATTTAACCTCGATAAATTATCTTTGTAAATCGGCTACTGCAGCAAATTGCACCTTAATCACGATCGCCGCGCTTGCCGACCTATGTGGTTAAAGAAATAACATCTGAGGCTCAAAGATTTCTGTGGTTTTTCAAGTAAGGACATGGTTTTCCCTTTTAGATCAAATAGGTCCCCCAACCCATTTGAAAGCCGATTTCTCGTATATGGTCAATGTCCATAACTCCATATAATGTGAGTAATTAATTAAGCTGTATCATAATAGTCACAGTCTGTGAATAACTTAGTAGTTACACATATAATTATTAATAGGAGTCTATCATTGTTTAATACTCATTTAACCTATTACTGGATATCTCATTTTATTATTAAAGTTGAGGATTCGATTCTGTCTATGCATATTGTAAAATTAAATTTTACTTTCTTTGAGAATATATAATTTTAGACTAAACTTTAAGTACATCAAAATGGGTTCCGACAACATACATAAGTAGATGTGTAATGTAATATTAATAAATAAATAAAAAAGGTCGATACGGACCTATTTGAACAAATGAACAAACTATGACCTCATATATAAGTTTCGAATTATGTTAAACTGGGAGGAATTGTAGCCAGTTTTATCACGTAATGTCATTGAAAGATCAAGTATTTTTTTTTTAAGTGACAAATATCAATTTGAAAAATCCCATTTGTTTCTCAAATCACTTGGGGGAAACGCAACAGTTATCTAAAATTTGAAGGTGATATTGATATGTATATTATTATAAGCATCTGTTAATATTAGTCACAATGCAAAGAGCAATTTGATGTGTTTCTTTTTGCTATTCTGTGAAAGCAATTGCTACGTACACGATAGAGAGACCACTAATCTATTTGAAAATATTTATAGATACTTCCAAAATGGATTCTGCATTTTTCTCCAGAATTTACCTATATATATATATATACATACATACATATATATAATTGCTAGCGTACACACGTGAAAAATGAGAACTTGCTGCCTCTCACACAAGCTGGCATTATTGTTAAATTAGGTCAACAATTGTGATATATCCTAAATTTTGTTTTTCATATTAAAAAAAATATGATCGTCATGAGAGTAGAGAAAAAAAGCAAAGACGCAGCCTTCTAAATTATAAATTTATTATAAGGGAAATTATCTCTGCACTTTTAGATAACCACTTTAAAAATTTGATGTGTTTTTTACACTAAATTCTCTCTTATAAACTTATTTCAATTAATCACTTTGATACCATGAATTTAAATAAAATATCTATTTTACCCTTAAATAAATTAAAAAACCATTTTATCTTACAAAATTTTTAAAAATAAAAAATTATAATTTTCAAGAATATATATGAGTTTAATAAAATAATTAAATCTCAAAATTCAAGATGTTAATGTTTATAATTATAATTTTTAATTGATAATTGTTGTAATTATAATTTTTTATTATTCAAATTTAGTTTAGACTATTGTTATTTTGGTGATTGATTTAAAAATGAAAATTGTTTGATAATTGTGATTGTATGATTGATATAAAAGAAATAAAAACAGGGAAACATTTGAGATGAGCATTTCACGTTTTTTAGGTCAAAAGGATTGATTTTATCAATTAATTAAATGGTACTCACACATTCAATTTTTCAATAATATTTTATCAATTAATTAAAGGGTAACTATAATTTCTTTATCTTAAAATTTTTTAGGGTAAAACAATCTTTTAATTCATTTAAGGGTAAAATGATTATTTTATTTAAATTCTTATTGTCAAAGTAATTCATTAATATAAATTTATAAACAAAGGCGGTGCAAAAAATATATTAAAATTTAGTCTTGTTTAGATGTATATATGACAAAACGAAGGTAGTAGAAACTAGAAAGGTAATTTCTCTTATTAGAAAAAGTTATTGGTGGAAACTATTTGAACACATTAAATTTCTTTCTACACCCACCTAAAATAAATATATTATTCATTAAAATTAAAATTTTTTAAATCTCAAACTGACTCTTCACTTAATTTTCTCTTGACTTTAAGATTTGTATTTTCTTTATCAAATAATAATATTGGGACTAAAATAAAATATTATTTTAACAAAGTTATTTATTTATCAATAAATGAATTTTGTTAACTTTATTTACAAATGAATATTTATTAATTTAAAAATAGATCTTTGAAGAACAGTTTTCTTGGTATATCAACATACTTAGGGTAAAAATTTGTTTAGTCTCTATATTTTTTAGGTTATTTCCTATTATGCGCTATACTTTTAAAAATATCTGAAAACTTCTATGCCATTAAATTATTGATGCCCTTTGTTCCTTTTGGCTTGATTTATAATATTGCCCTCTTACAATAATGTTTCTTTTCTTTTACATCAATAAAAAGAAAAAATTAAATTACCAATTTAGCCCCCAAAAAATAAAATAGAAACAAAAAGAACATATAGTAATTTTTGTAGAACATCTACTAAAGAGTTTATATATTAATTTTTTTTAATGTCCAAAAAATTAGTAATTTAATTTCTTACAATATTGTGAGCCTTAACAAAAGTTAATATATATTTTTTGTTTTTATTTTATTTTATTTTTTGGACATACTATTATTTAAATAATAAGAATGAAATGGGTGAATACATCAAAATTTAGGATTAAAAAGGACAATTTCCCTTTATATTTTTATTGGGCCAAAATAATTTAAATTTATCTTATGCATTTAGTAAAATTATTAATTTAGTTCACTGACCCAAGTTGGGATCAGAAGATTTTATTAAAATTATTAATTTATCCACTATTTTATTCATGGAGTTTTACTGGAGTTTGAAACTTCTGTACAAAATTTTTAATTTCTTTTATAAGATTAAAAAAAAATTAAATGTTCCTTATCGTAAATTTCCCTCCGAAACTTCCTCATGTTTCGTGTGAAATAGGCACATACGCGTCTCTCTTAACAGCAACTTTAGTACAAAAATTTCAGTATACGAAACGGCCAAAGACTACATTTAAGTGATTGATTCATGTGTCTTCAATAATCGTGAACAAACAACAATAAATTTTTCAATAATCATGAAAAATATCAATAAATAAATAAATTTGGTGCTTAAATGTGGACGTCTGGATATGATTAAGATTTTTTTCTGATCTAAAATTTTTAGAGTTTTTAAAATTTTTATAATATGTATTTTTTAATGATAGTATATAAATATAATTTTATAACAAAGTGAGGAATGAAGATCCCATTAAAATATAAAAAGTTACAGATTTCAATTCGTTAGAAACCTGACCTACTTTTTTTTTGTTAAAATAAAGACATTCTTAATAGAGAAAAGTTAGATATAACTATAACTAGTCATGAATCGCATTGTACATAAAGAATTTAAGAAAATAAAAACGAAAATTCAAACGTATGGAATACGATATTAATCAATTGATTAAAAAAAGATTAGCCTATCAATTTAATTCGATGACATCTGTATATCAAAAATGACATGGTCAAGGTATTGACTTGAACAGTTGAACCTCTAGTAGAAGTCAAACAGAATGCTATGACCAGCCAATCCAATCAATTACGGTGTCAAGATAGAGTGATCTATTCCTATCAAAATTGATATGCAATTGATGTATTATCACAATACAATAGTGCGTTTGAGGCAGCTGCTTCCCATGTCATATTCTAGTAACAAGAGAATATTCCGCTAGAGTAAGTATGGGGAGCCACAACACAGCTGCCCCCAAACGCGTCTTAAATATATTTTAAATTTTTAAAACATGCAACAATAATATAACATTAATCCATTGATTTTATTTATCATATGGATAGAGTTTGTATTTCTAGTGTTATTGTTCAATCAATGTACAATTGGTTATTTTCGTTTTTTTTTGGGTCCTTTTTTAGCCAAATTAGAGATAGCCAACGGAATATTTTTTTTTCAACATAAAAAGAAAATTGTAAGACTAAAGAGAATTAAAACTACAGAAACATTGATTATGAGTGGGAGTAAGTAAAATTATTAATTACTTATCGTATATACGGTTCTAGCGTATATCTAATGGGACTTTAATGTCACATTTATTGACATGGAAAAACTTCAGAAAAAAAAAATTAAGTAAATAACGGAAGAAATTTTTTAGTTCGATTTGGACACGATATTTGTTAAGCAAATATGTTCTATAGAATTTATTTATAAAAGTTTTGGATAAAAAATTACTCTAAGCAGATATGGATATTCTCCTTAACATCTTCTTAATTGTCATGTGACTATTGCTATTATTATTATTACTATTTCATGCAATGCTTTGGTCTAAAATTTTCGACTGATGTAGTTTTAAATTATTAAACTCTAAAATCCAAGAAAGTGAAACGAGTGACAAACTTCTTTCTCTAATGAATTAATAACATATCAATTGAAATAAAATTAATCTCTTATAATATTACTTGAAATATATAATCATATGTGTGTGTGTGTGTGTCACTTGATGTTCGATTATCTTAAATTTGTTTTCAGACCTCCAGGCTAAAGGAAAATGCTTATTGTGGAATGCATGCATATGCCTGTGGATTTGAGGATGGAGATTTTATCAAGACTGCCTGTAAAATCAGCTATTTCATCATTTTGTCAATGACATAAAGTTTATCATTGGATTGGGATCTTATCATTCTTGAAAAAAAAAAAAAATCTAATAGCAACCTAATTTTCTTCTCATTCATGTGAGCGGAGTTTGATCCTCAGATTTCTTATTTTCACACAATAGCTTTTTATCAACTGAATAAACTGGCCCCCACACTTTGCTAATGTCCTGATAGCATAATGTTTTTGTAAACATTATATCAGGTTCATCTAGTATTTTTTTTTTTTTTTGGAGAAGCATCTAGTAATTAAGATAATTACATGACAACTTGAGAAATCATTATTGTCTCTAGAAAGAAGACTGGCAATATCTAAAGGGGGATCATCCCACCAATATTGGCCAACATATCTGCATCAACATTTGATTCTCTATAAGTATGTGTTACTCAAAAATTCATAGAAGCAAGCATATGCCTGCAGATAAGCCATCAGTCACTCAAAATCAATGGAGGCTCAAATTAAGAATTTTAAATGTGTGTGTGTGTGTGTTGGCATCTTTCTACTAGTTTACTTGATTTTCGATTTTATTCTAGTATATGCTTTGATCGCAAAGCAACAAATATAATTTCATGCCATTTTGAACCAAAAAAAAAAAAACTAATGAATGCAAACAAAAGTATTAATTACATTATTCCTTTCATGGGAGAGAACATATACAGTAGCGTTGAGCACTTGAATTCTTATGAAGAAGCACGCAATATATCAAGAATCAAGATTATTACTGATATGTGCTTCAATAATCAATGGACAACGCAAGTATTTTGTTGGCAACGTAAGTACGTGCATGTGACTACTTAATTTTATTTGAAACTTGTTGAATAAATTAAAAGACAAAGTATAAAACTCATTTGCAGTGGCTATCGAAGTTTAAGCCTTAAGGCTCCCTCGAATGAGCTTATTCCTGTTAATCACTTCAAAGTTTGTCTTTAGTTTATAAAAATAGGCAGAGTAAAGCTACTAGATACATGATTAATTTTTCCCCCAAACATGCCTGTTTACTAAAATGTTCTAAATATTTCTAATATATGCTATAAATCTAAAGTCTAATCAAAGAGGAAGTCAGAAATTCAATTTATAAGAGACTAAGGTAACAATATTGAATGTAATCTAAAATGTCACAATTAAATAATTAATTTAAGAGTTTTTTTTTTTTAACTTTTAATCAAGTCAGGACTCAGGGTAGCTGCTCTTCCTTGTGCTGGATTAGCCTTGTCCCTGATGAAAAAAAAGGCACATTTGAGTGAATTTAGATAGATATTAATTCTATTGACATATGGATCCTTACGTCAAAATAAATAAATAGGTAAATAGAAGGTTCAAGAATCTTGTGAGGCTGTATCAATGAACATAAAAATCAGGTTAATTGGTCTTGTTTTTGTGAAAATGGGTTTAGGGATGGCAATTAAATTCGGATTCGGCTCAGATTTGGATATGGAAATTTGGGATCCACGCGGATTTGGCTCCGAATAAAATTTATTTTAAATTAAAAATTAAGTTAAAAAAGTATATATGTTAAAACTTAAATAAAAAATTAAAAAAATAAATTTTATTTGTGGATTTATGATGTTGTTGTATATTATTCATGTTGAATTATTAATTGTTTGATTATGATTGAATTTTATTTGATTTTATTAGGTAAATTATTGAATTTTATTTTAAATAAAAAATTTATTAAAATGAAATAAAAAATTATTTGTAGATTTATGAGATTATTGTATGTTATTCGTGTTGAATTATCAATTGTTAAATTATGATTGGATTTTATTTGATATTGTTAGGTAAATTATTGAATTTTTAAATTATATATTAAATTATTGAATTTTAATTTTTGCGTATTCGGATATCCGGAATATCCACCCGTATTCGTTCAGGTATTAACCGCATCTGGATCTGCATCTTTTTTTGCAGATCCAAATATAGAAATACGAATCCGGATCCAGATTTTCGCAACCCTAAATGTGTTGGATTAATACTAGTTTGGATGTGGCAAGACAATTGTGGCACGGGTGAATTTTTAGTAGTGTCAAATTGTGATGGTGCCATAATTCAATCTACCAGGGGCTAAGTTAAGATAAAAATATAATTTAAAAATATTCAACATTAAAATAAAAATTCATTAATATATTCAATTCAATACATTTATTATTGTTCTCAATGTATTTTCATATGTTGAAAATATTGAATAATAGCATCATCATCGAGACTATATAATATATCTTTATATATATATATATAATTAGTTTCTCCCATATGATTTTACTATGATTTTTCACAAAATTCAAAGTTGAAGATGCCCTCTCTATTATAGTTGTGGTAACATGTAAAATCAATATAAATACAATTTATCCTTCTTAATATCAATTATTATTTTTACTTGTTCACCAATCCCTTTCAATCTTAAAAATTAAGAATTCTTTATTTCCACAAAATCAAGCCATACAAGAATTTTATCTCCACAAATTCACAAATCAAATGGTAATATAAATGTGGAAAATGTAAGCTTTTGTAAAGAAATAATGATATACTTAAAGTGTGTCACCGATCAATGACTGTCATACGTTTAGTAATAGTTAACTTTTTATGTCATCATTCATGAGATGAGTTCACAATACTAATGAATAAATGACACATTATGTGCCACACAACATTATTCGGAATACAAATTTTGTATCTCAAGTTTGTAAATATATTAACTCTAAATTATTATAGGTACGAAACTTTTTGCAGACAAATATCCCATCCATGATTTTCCTTCCTCATTTTCTTGCAACTTCTTATAATCCATTGTTGAATAAGAAGTCCCATTCCAGCTCCACTTGATCGTTTACAAGCGTGTAGGAGCTGTCAATTAATTCACAATCAAGATATGGTAAGAGTTCTCTCTCTCTCTCTCTCTCTCTGCTCTAGCATGCAGACTTTGGTCTACAATTTCATACTGTGAAGATAAAAGGAATTGAGTGATCTCATTTTTTATTTTTTATTTTTTGCCTAAATATATAACCAGGGTAAAGGGATTTGGTGCGATGGTTTTGCTAAGGGTAAGCCTCATATAATCCCCCCAAAATTGTATCTTTTATTTTAATTGTTAAGTTCCTTTGCTTCGGCAAGGGTCATAAAACAGATATCTCTTTGAATAAAATCTCTTAAAATGTCAGGAGCATGTTATTATTGGTTTTTTTATATATACGTCGCTTGATATTCATTTTTCTTATATATTTTTGTTTTGATCAAACTTTCACACTAACGGAAAATGCTTGCATCATGCATCTGTCTGAGGATGGAAATTTTGCAAGGTTAATTCCATAGAGGATCGATCGTAGGACTTAGCCCATAAACAAATTTTTCCAGATTTGGATTTTGGGCTCATAAACCTTTTCATACCATATATCTGCGAGTGGTTCATCAAGGAAAAAGAACTGTTTACACGACGTTCTTGTCCATCATCAACGATAATTTAATGCTTAATGGCGAAATAATAATATTATTGTTGTCATTATAGTCTTTAAGGTTCTTGTCTAATGTATACCAAGATTTACGGGCATCAAAGATTTTACGGGCAGTCCTGATAGAATTTAGAAAAAGAATAAAAGGTTCTAACAAGATTTAGTGATTTAATTCCATGTTATTCAAATCCTTTAGATTATAGCATTGCATTTGGATTAGATCCAACAAATATCGACTACGTACAAGGTAATTTTTTTATAAGCATGTTCTACAATTAATGACAAAGTTAATGACTATTCTCACGAATCTCTAGCTGTAATATACACTTCAAGAACCAAGTCCAAATTAATCCTTTCATTTCCTACGGGTGATGAGAAATTCCAAGAGATTCAAAAGCCATAAGTTCACGAATCACGCGTAGGAGAGTATTAGCTACTAGGGTTTCACAATGACTCTCTGAGCGTGTTATACATAACTAGATTCAATCAATAATGTTTAAATTTGAGGGTGATGAGAAAGAGATGAATTATTGGATCAAACAATTAATTGTGATGAATGAACCAATAGTGGGGATTGGTTATTCACTTGGATTTGGGAAGAATGGTGCAAATTTCTTGGGTTTTTGTAAACGGAAGACTACTTTTGTTGTACCAAAATTACAATAAGCTCCAACAAAAAAAAAAATGAAGTCCACATGAGTATAGGCCCAATAAGTAATAATTCAGGTCTATTTTAAATAAAATTTTAAATAAAACGCCTAAAGGACAATTTTTCGGTAAAGCGCTAAAGATAAGTTTTTATAAAAAGTGACCTAAATTTAATTTCTACAGAAAGCGATATAGGTCCATTCTTTACAAAGAAGGACCTAGGTCCATTCTAAATAAAACCCCCAAAGGGCAACTCTTCGGCAAAGCGCTAAAGATAAGTTTTTTACAAAAAGTGACCTAGATCCATCTTCTACAAAGAGCTATCTAGGTCCACTTTTTATAAAGAAGGACCTAGGTCCACTCTAAATAAAACGCCCAAATGATAACTTTTTGATAAAGCGCTAAAGGTAAGTTTCTACGAAAGTGACGTAGATTTATTTTTACAAAGAGCGACTTAGGTCCACTCTTCATAAAGAAAGACCTAGGTTTATTTTAAATGCCTAAGGGGCAACTCTTCGGTAAAACGCCAAACGTTTGTGTCTACAAAGAGTGACCTAAGTCTATTCATTACAAAAAATGACCTAGGTCCATTTTCTATTAATAATGACCTAGATGTTCAACATTTACTTGAAAGTAACATTCTACAAAGGTTACATACATGCGAAATACCGCAAAACTAATCCTCTTTACAAGGAACCAACATAAGAGTTGAAGTGCTCGAGCCCAACGAAGGTCAAGAGCTCGAAATCATGACAAGTGTTCAAAGAGGACTTGACAGTGAACAAGCTTGACACGTAATGACAGGTGTCTTCATGCATGAGTTTTGCGAACACTTGTCACTAAAACAATGCCATGTGTCATGATGACTCCTCCACCTTATGAATCAATCTGCCTATATAATGATAAGAACTTCCCACACAAGAGGAGGAGAAAAAAATAGTAATGAAATGTTGTCCTTCTTTCTTTAAATTCTCTCTCTATAATAAAATTTGAAAAGCCGACTTGAGCGTCGGAGGGTCATCGCTGGCAACCCCGGCACCCTTTGACAATTTCATTTCTTTTGCAGAACCTTTGATAATAGAAACTTTCATATCATGGAGAGATGATTCACAAAGCTTAATATAGAAAGGAATCCAAAGCAAAAAGTTAGTTATTACGTGTCGAGCAAAAAATTTCAACGACAACTTTCATATGATCCTACAGCCTAAGAAGTAAAGGATCTTGGATGGTTATTAGAACAATGGATTATCATAGAATTAAAATTCTTAATTTGCTACAAAGAGAGTTTAATTAGATTAATGGTGCGTTTATTTACTTGTTTACTTATACATCTAAGAATGGAATTGAGAGTTCCACTCTATGGGTTCCACTCATTTTTTAAATGAAAAGTGAGACTCCCACTCTCTATGGAGGAATTTATATTGAGAATATAATATTACTATAACCATATTTATTTTATTATTAATAATACTACTATATACTATCTTTATTTGAAAATATAACATTATTATATTTAATTTAATTTTTAATGTATTATATTTATTTAATATTAATAATTAATAATAACAAATAGTTTATTATAATATTAATTTTATACTATATTATTTATAATAATGTTTCATTCATGTTGCTCTTATAAATAATTTTTAATTTATATAATTAAAATTAATAAAATACATAGTTTATTTTACAACTATATTTTTTTACTTTGTAATTAAAAACTGAAATTCTTTAAATAAGAGTAAAACTGTAATCTGAAATAATTCACTCCTAATCCGAAACAAAGTAAACACATAATTGAGATTTTAATTTTTATTCCATACTCCTATTCTAGTGTAAATAAACAACATAATCCCGCTCCACACTTTCAATCTCAAGATTCCAACTCTTAAGCATTTCCATTCCAATCCGAAAAGTAAACACTACCTAAAGGGAGAGGATCTTCATTCAAGCCTTTTGACATTCCATGACATATATTAGGGGTAGAGTAGTGATATTAATTTGTAAATATTTAACATTATTTTTTCTCTCCCTAATTTATTTTATTTATGTCCAGAATATAAGTGATATTGAACGTCATCAACTGAACACATTTTTTTAGTGCTGCAAAACACATGCTTGTTATTTATGTGCACATTTCAGACGTATCATTAGACTAGCAAATGTTTCTACACCTCGCATTTGAAAATTTTGGTTTTCTAATTGTACTACAACATACTTAATTTATCTTTCATAATAATAATAATAATAATAATAATAATAAAAGATTTAATTCATACTTCAAAAAGATAACTATATATCAATATGTCTCAAAAGATAACTACCAATTAAAATGGATTAGGATGTTAAACTAGCAATATGTCACGACCCGCTCAAATTTGCCGAAAATGGGGGCTAATTGGGCCGCGCGAGTATGCTCAGTAAAAGTCTACCAAACAGCAAGTTGCGTTCAACAGCATGGTGCACTTAGCGATGGGCCGCCTTATACAACTAACAAGCCGTGGTGTGCTTACAAGCAAACAATCCACATTCATCAAGCCCCGTTTGATTTCTAAAACTCTATACACATTGTAAATGGATAGATTTTTAGGCAAGTTACAAGATTACTCTAGACCTAGGGAACAAATCTATAAATAGGGGTGAGCTTTCACCATTTGCTCACCACCACACCACACAAATCACACTAGCACACATACACAATACACAAGCCACTCTAACTCTCTTGTAAAAAGATCTCTTGTATTTTTTTTTATAAGTAATAAAATTTTATTTGGTCATATTACTCATTTTTCTCTCTAGCATTTCCGCAAGCATCCTTACTTAGCTAGCTTGAAAAGATTTAAAGAATTACTTAACAACTTTTGTGCTCAAAGTGAGCTAAGTGCCACACAGGTTGTTATGTAAAACACTTATCCCCGTGATAGATAGATCTACAAACTTACAATAAATGTTGCCTCAAGCTTATATTATATTATTAATTTAAGGTCAATTTTTAGCCGATGTGGCATTGTTCCACTTAGTCAAATCAGATGGCTCTCTATACAATAGCGATGTGGTTGTGGCTCCTTTCTCTTCCTGATTCCGGTTAAAGAATTATTGGAGATCTGCCTCACTAATCTTTATGTGGCAACTCTCCAATAAATATAACCCAACTGTCATCCTTCTTAACTAAACATGATCTTATACGCCTTGTTGTAATCTCATTTGCAGAGGAAGCAAATTAAAAAAGGTCTAGAAAGTTTGTGACCATTGGAGACAGATAATAAAGTTATGTGTAGTCGAGTTTTTTAACCAGAAGAGGCTGCAGACGTGCAGTCATTTTGGTTCATCAAGCAAGAAAAAGTTGCCTCACTTATGGATTAGATCTCTCCAGTATCCTCCTCCACTATGCCTATTGAAGTTTCTAAGAAGATGTTGGCTTTAGCAGGAAGTATATATATACTTAAAGTTGAAAGGACAAGCCAAGAGGATGAAGACATGATCGACTTCTCCCGTCAGACTCAGGCGGTCTAATATTTTTCATCAATACCTCATGTTATAGACTCAACGAATGTAGGCCAATGAAGGGACAATCTCCTGCACACCCTCATTATGGGCAAGCCGGTCCATATTCTGTGTCAACACAACTATCACATGTAGAAAAATTCGATGCTCCATATTCTTAGTTAGTATCCTATCATGTGGTATACTCATGCATGAGAAGTACATGAACCTAATTTATACTTAAAATCTAACTCAATAATTGAGACTCGCCTTAATTTTATATTCTTACTTCATAAATTGTTCTCAACCGCTGTGAGAATTTTGATCAACAATAACTAAGTTGATCATTTTTAAGCTTCCAAAATTTGTATACTTTGCCAAACAACACCACTAAGCAAGTATTATACTATCGAATCCAAGCATGATAAATATACCATACGATGAAGTCAGGAGATACATTAGAAATTAAGATCGTGATTGATATTGTGGTTGGACAACTCTTGGTTAAAAGTTATAATGTTAAATTATTTGATAAATACTTGTTATTTTGATTTGGAAGTATGATTGATTATATCTTACACTTGCACGATAAAATTTTTTATAATATATATATATATTTGTTGTTTTTGTCAAAATTATAATTTAAATATCATATTTATGGCTTCTTAAATGGAAGATTTGTAGATAATGATATTGATCAACTTCAATACCCTCAAGATGATAATCAAAGAAAATATGAGATTGCACATTCTTGCCGCACTGCTACTTCTAAGAGAAACTATTTAAATCACACTTTAAAGATTGTCGAGGTTCTAATAAGGGGGAAAAAAGAAGAAGAAAAGAAAAAAAAAAGCATACGTTGCATTTGTTTATTAGTGTACAATATTTATTTTAAGGAACTAAAATTTATTATGTCCTCTAAGCTCCAACTATTAAAAAAATATTGTTAATCAAAATTTTCTCGCACCCTAAAATTTAGCAAAAGAAAAAAATAATGCAACATTATAGGAAACCTAATGAATTCAATCAGGAAAAGTTCATTGATAACTCGATGTTTTAGATGACAAAATTTAAATAACTTATTTACTATTCAAATTTTATAACTGTCAAATTGTCTAGTATTGGGAAGAATTTTAGAATACATATGAGATAATACAACTAATTAATGTATACATAATACGTGTAATTGAATTTAAAATAACTTTTACTTATATGGTAGTTTTTTAAAATAAATACATACTTGTCATAATATCATTTTTTTATATGGCCGATATGATATCTTAAATATATTTTAGAATTTCTCTTAATACATGATATGATAAAATCTCTCTTTTTAAATACAAGAGGATTTAATGAGTTTGAATGCACTTCAATGAATTGTCGGTAAGTTAAAAAATTGTAATAATAAATTTAAATATTTGAATCTCAACTTCTATTTCATAATCACTCATTTATTGACCATTAATATAAAATTATTTATTCAGTAGATGAATACTATGCCTGATTAACTCAAATTGGGACTTAATTAATGAGATCTCTAACATTACTAAAAAAAATGTAATAAAAATTATTAAAATTATTTTGCTTTCTACTCCAAAGAGTTTGGCGGAAAAATATAGAGAATTTCCAAATTCCAACCTTTGTATTTATTTTTGAAAATGCATGTTTCGGAAAATCTATAAAAATAGTCACAAAACTTTTTTATTTTTTAAGTTTGACCCACCAAATTCTTTTTCTTATTATAATTAACCAAATACTAGTTTTTGGACCAAGTAGTCCTATCATTTTCAGCAAATTTACAAACATATCCCACTCTTAAAAATCCAGGAAAAAATCTAATATTCTGAATACTCTTAACAAATTACTAAGCCTCATCACTCTCAACAAATCACAAAATCTCATCAAACAAGTATTATATAATTGAAGATATAATCATCGGTCAGGAAGTCTTTTAAGATTAGTGTATGTTCTTGCACAATATGAACCTTTTATGTATTAAATTTAATGTTTAGGTTCAAAATTAATATGGCTTTATTGTAAATGTTATTACTTTTCATTTATAAAATAATGTAATTTGTTAAAACACTTAGTTTGAGTTGAGAAAAAAAAATTATTGAAAATAATAAAAATTCAAAGTAGAAACAAAATTTAGATTTAGTGTGATAGGTTGATTCAGTGCGATAGGTAGTGGGACATGTGCGATCATACTAAATCAACTTGTCCTACTAAATTTCTTCATATTTTCTTGAAGTCATAATTTAGACTACATGTGTTCATTTTGGGCAAATAACATATTGTTTTGAAGCTTGCGCTGAGACGAATCAAATTCAAAACTTTTTATGCCACAAAATAGACACATGTAACCTAAGTTATGATTTCAAGAAAGTATTCAGAAATCTAACTGAATAGATTGATTTAGTGCAATAGGCAGTGGGACAAGTGCCTACCGCACATAGTCAACACTGTGTTTATGTGCAACAATCACGTGTCATACTGCCTTTCATACATAAACAGAATGTTGATTTAGTGTGACAGGCACCTGTCCCACTACATGTAGTAGTCCCACTACTTGTAGTAATAAATCAACTTATGTCCACAAAATCTGGATTTCATTTTTACTTCAAATTTTTATTGTTTTCAATTATTATTTTTTATTTTTCAACTCATATTAAGTACTTTAACAAATTACATTGTTTTATGAATGGAAAGTAACAATATTTATGACAAAGCCATATCAATTTTGAACCTAAATACTAAATTTAAAACATAAAAGGTTCATATTGTGCAGAACATATACTAATCTTAAGAAGCTGTCAATTGACGATTATATCTTCAGTTATATAATACTTGTTTGATGAAATTTATTAATTTATTAAGAGTAACGAGGCTTGGTGATTTATTGAGAGTGTTAGGTTTTTCCTAGATTTTCAAGAGTGAGATTTGTTTGTAAATTTGCTGACAATGATAAGGACTACTTAGTTCAAAAAACTAATATTTGACTAGTTTAGGCATGACAATTTGTTGGATTAGGCTTGGGCTTGGACAACAACATAAATAAAGGACCCGAGTCCTATAAAAAGCTCAAATTTTAACCCTTTGATCTAGGTTGGGTTTGGACTCTTTTTTTAATTTTTTAATAATTAAGTAATTTAAATTTACCTCTCCTGATATATTAAAATTAAATATAAAATCACTCTAATCAATATTTCAACCATAAAATTATATAAATAACTAAATATAAACAAAAAAAACTATGTTTCATTCAAATAAAGACAATTTAAATAAAAACACACTTTTTCTTTTATTATTAAGTAATCAGGTTGGGTCGGGTAGGCTAAAGCTCGAATCCTAACTCGAATTTGATCAGACTTTTATTTTTAAACCCAAACACGAATTTCGATCCTTAAATTCAGGTTAAAATCCAAAAAATTTAGGCCGGATCAATCATGCTTAAATTTCAATCTGACTTTTTTGCCATTCCTAGATTAGTTGTGATGGGAAAAACTTTAGAGGAGGATCAAGTTTAAAAAATTGAAAAGTTCCGTGGACATTGTGTAAATTTGCCGCATGTTCCTCTCAACTTGTCCAAAACTTTTATTTTTCCAAATTATTTTTTAAAAATAAATATAAATATAAATAGTGACATATTATTTATTTTCCCTCCTTAAATCCTCTTCACAGAAAAGCTCCGCTTGTTTCTCTCTGCAAATCCGCCACTGTCTCTCTCTCTCTCTCTCCCCCCTGTCTCTCTCGTCTCTCTTGCTTTCTCTCTCTTCACAATTCTGTGCAAACTTCATGATCTGCATTTCCTTCGTCCTTTGCACTCTTTAAAAATGGGCGCTCTCGCTGAAGATCACTCCGATTCGACTCACCGAGTCGACTCGGACAATAGTAGTAGTAGTAATAATAATAATAATAATAATGACCAGCGTGTTTACCTTGTCCCTTACAGGTAGGTGCTCCTCTTTTCCCCTCAAATTCAATCCATTTATATCCATTATTCACAAATCTTAACCCAAATTAAACAAATCTACTGAACATTTTAATCATAACTTCAAAGGTCGCCTCCTTTTTTTTGTTTCATTCTGTCTTTGCTTAGCTTAGCTTAATGTGATTCGTTAATTAGTATCTATATTGCTGAAACTTTTGATCGAATTAATGATCAGATATAGAATGTCTGCGTCTGGACTGAGATGTGAATTGGGTTCTTTTTTTCTTTTTTGGTTTTTTACAGGTGGTGGAGAGATGCACAAGAATCTACATCGAGTGATTCGGATAAGAAGAGAGGGGTTTTGTACACGGCAACGCAAGGAACATCTTACGGGGGCCCAATGAAGATCATTAACAACATATTCAACTCGGACCTTGTTTTCAATCTGAGGAGAGAAGAGGAGGTGTCTTTGCAGAACGGCGAAAATGGTGAAGTAGGTGTCTCGGGAAGAGACTATGCATTGGTCCCGGGAGAAATGTGGCTGCAGGCTCTCAAATGGTCAGTGTTTCAATTGTCATTTGGTAATGTTGGGATCTTTATTGTGAATACATGCCTATTTGTGTGCGTTCTTTGATGCTAATGTTTCTTAATGATCAATGTTTTCAATGGTTTGTCTGGTGCTTGAAATTTTTCTGATTTGTTAAGGACGTATATTTAACTGGGAATTTTACGTTTTTGAATTTGTGGTGATAGATATTTTGACTAGGTGCTGGTAATTTTTAATAAATTAAACAGCTCGTTTCAAAATTCCTATGGTGCTAGATTTTTTGTGATATTGGCAATGGTTGTTTAAAGTGCCTGAGACTTCTGGCTAGTAAATGGAAAGAAATTAAAGCAGAATATTAACCAGTGCATCTACTAGCAGAAAGTGTTTACTTTTTGGTGTGTGAGTTGTGCTTCATACTCATCCATTCTCTTTAGCATCCGAACATGTATTTCTGCATTTTCGATGTTTGCTGTTGCGCCATTGTGGTTGATTCATGTGACACCACCAGTGTGTTAGGAAATGGATGCATGTAAATAGAAGAGTTTGATTATTTTGTCTTTTTGCTGACTCCAGAATTGAACCCACGATTACCAACCTCTGTGATCTCTGAGATGGATTAATTTTTCCTAATTTTGGTGATTGACAAATATTTGCCCACAAATTTTGTGCTTTTAGTAGTCCATTTGATTTGAATTCTTTTTAGCACTTCTAAAAATGGGCGCACATCATATTTAGGGAGTCTTTAATAGTGAAATGATTATGGATGCAAATTACTAGTTCTTAGTATCATTTTGACTTGTGTTGAGAAATTATTCTTAGAATGTAAATATGTGATATTATATTTAATGACTGAGCTCATCCATGCAGTTTAATCTATAATATGCTTTAAGCAAATAAAGCTAATTATTTAATCTCTGAGTTGGCATTCTGTGCATGATACATAAAAAATTTTCTCACTGAAGTAATTTATTGATTGCATTTGAAGTTTTGGTTGTTCTAAGTGAATTTTCTTTGGCGGTAATTTGATGGAGGCTTACATCCTGAGTAATCTAGTAGATTTTTAAGTCAAATCCAATCTAGAGGGACCTAGATAGTCTTCTCAGTACAGAAATCTTCACCAGACGCTAGAAGTTGTAGCTACTGTGGAATCTGAGAATGCTGCCAAATCTATATCAATTATTTAATTCCCCCCTCATGGCTATCACATTTTTTTGGTATCAATACACTGTTGAGCAAATAGTAAACCTTCTGAAATGTGGGAAGTCTATCTGAGTTGTCTGCATTTTATTTTGTTTATCACAATTTGTTGCTTAACATTTCCTAATGACCCATAAAGATTTATAAAAGAACATTTCCCCCCTCATGGCAACGAGATATGGCATTAGATGTGTGAACCATAGAAGCAATATTCTATTGGTCCTTATAGAAGATCTACAGTGGATAATTTATTTTCAATTCATGGGGTTGGCAGGTGGATGGGTTGGGGGTGAGGATAGGTGGGGAAGCAGGGTATTGGGGTCAGGTGGGGATGGAGCCTTTCACTTTTTTATCATTTCCCACTCATGATTTTTTTAGCTTATGATTAAATTTGTAGAATGCAAATCTATTGGTTCTATTGTGAGAATTAAAGCTTAATGAAACATTGTTTTCAGAGTTGTGTGGTAGTAATTTATGAATCAATTTGATATATTTTTATACTAATGTTATCATTTTTTTGGTAAGCTACAAAAGGAAGTTGTTTAATAACTGTATTTCATTTAGGCACAGTGATACTAAAGTTGCAGCAAAGAATGGAAAAAGCTTTTTGGCTTCTGAAGATGATATGGCGGATGTCTATCCTCTGCAACTTAGGCTTTCTGTTATGAGGGAAACAAACTCGTTGGGAGTAAAAATAAGCAAAAAGGTCAGTTCCATTTACTAACTCACTCTTTTTGGTCTGCTGCAGCTGTAAGAACACTGTGTCTGCTGCAGATATTATTTAGACTGCAGTACTGCAATTACAAAGTGGACTTGTTATCACAATTTGAATTTGGATGCTGCAACACTTTTGTTTCCCCCTTTTTTTTTACTCTTTTCAAGATATGGTCTTAATCTCACTTCCATCAATTTTTAGATGAGTGTCAAAAATAGCTGTAGACAGTAGGGAGGCCATAAGAAATTGCCCTAAGTTGAGTGCATAGTGCCTTATGGGTGACATATTATTGTGAGACAACTCTATGTGTGGAACTTAATTTATGATAAGTGGCATGGGCTAACTCTAGAGTTTTCATAAATTTCTGAGTAGTTGACATGAAACCATGGGAGCAATTCATAGGTCTTTTTCAGTCTAATACTGCCATTAGTATGTTACCGATTTCAAACGCCATTAGTATGTTACTGATTTCAAGTATTGTTGTCTTGTTTTAGTGGTACAATTTTGTTTTCGATATAGTTTCTGGTTCTTAGAGATTTTTGGTTTTCATTTCTTGACATTCTTTTTAACTTTTTTATTCTTTTTTTCCAGGACAATGCAGTTGAGCTCTTCAAACGAGCCTGCAAGATCTTCAGCATTGAGTCTGAGCTGGTAATTTAGTATTCATTCTTAAAAGTGATGAGTTTTTTTGGCTGAAGGGGATGGTTTTCTAACTTCTGCTTTTACAGTTACACATATGGGACTTTTCTGGACAGACGACCCTGTATTTTTTGAATGACAAAAATAAGTTCTCAAAGGATTGTCTGTGGCTGTCGGATCATGAAGTAAGTTGTAGATGTCTTTGATAAGATGTTGGGTATCAGTTTCATGATTATATTTTATTGTTTTAAGTCTCTCGTCAAGGCCTAAGGCCTTGGATTGAAACTCTTTAAAACCTGATAAAATACATAATATGTGAAGCATTAGTTTATTCTTATAGCTTGATCAAAGTAAATAAAAGTCACCATAACAAATAGTTGTATTTATCAATATCTAACTTATATATTAACCAGGGACTCTTATTAGGTCTTTATTTGCACTTTGAGATATTCAACCTTATCTTTTAGCATTAGTAGTTGGACCTATTAAGCCAGTTGGCATGAACCTGCTCATTGTTTTCAGCTCTTGAGTTGGACCCTCTAGTGAGATGTTTTGGCCATAACTTGGTCAGAATCAAGAATAGCTCTGAACAACTTGCTTAATTTCCGGGTTATTTATGTTTCTTGATAAATTGCCTGCTGGTTGCAGAGTTCCTAAGGAAATACTGCAACGGTTGTTGTGATATCCCTGATCTTTAAGGTGGCAAGTCAAAAGCTCCCTTTGACTAGGACAGAGTCACTTCTTGTCTTAAGCATGATCAAATCTACATTCACAGTACTTAAACACTATATAATAGTTTTTCATTTTAAATCTGTTGATGCTGCCCAAGTCTGAGCTCATGCAAAGGTGGACATATATAGCTTGAGGCAAATAACTATGGCTTCTTTTCAAAAATAAAAAATAAAAAATAAAAAATGAAAGAAAGAAAGAAACTATGGCTTCTAAATATTTATTGAAGTTAATAAGTACAAAAAGTGCTAGGTTTTAGTTATTTCTTGATTTGTTTACAGGTTTGATATTGTGAAACAAAATTTTGGAATTTTTCATGGTAATCCATACTGCCTAGCTGATATTGAGGCATAATTGTAATAGTTAGGTTGTTTGCAAATAATTGGATTCAAGTTCTTTGGGAGATTGTCATTCAGTTCTTTATAATTTCACCTATTGTTTGAAAAGCCCTCGTGGATTTCCAAAATAGTCAATGCCCCTGCTGTTTGTCAAAACCACCCTGTAATTTGTCAACCACCCCCAGTTAGGGTTATTTTCAAATAGTTCAGGAGTAGTTTTGAGAATTACTGGATCCAATGTGGTTAACAATTGGCCAAACAGTAAGGGGTTTCTGGTAATTACAGTAAGTTCTCTTTTTCGGATGGGAAAGTACTATGAGCTGTGCCATATACAGTTGATAATATTAGGTGAATGGTAGCTCTTTGGTTAATACAACATTCATTTAGTTCTTTACAGTATTGTTACGGTTAATGAATATTTATTTAAATTCGAACTGAAATTTGCAGCCCTTTTTTGTGAGTAATATGTTAGTTCAATGCATGGCCACTAATAATTTAGTGGTTTTGGCTTGTTTTCAGATTCTTTTGGAGTTGCAAATTTATGGGTTGTCAGATTCCTTGAAATGCAGAGAAGGGAGAAAAGATGAAATGGCAGTACAACATTCTAATGGCTCACTTACAAATGGTAGCTTTGGCATTGTTCGCAATAGTTCTATAACCTTCTCCGGAAGATCTGGTGAAGCTGGTTGTTTAGGCCTGACGGGATTGCAAAATCTTGGAAATACTTGTTTCATGAATAGCGCCCTTCAGTGCTTAGTACACACACCAAAGCTTGTTGATTACTTTCTTGGAGATTATTTTAGAGAAATAAACCATGACAATCCATTGGGCATGGATGTATGTTAAATGTATTTCTAATTCTCTTGAATTCAAGTCTGACTCATCATAAATACGTTTTCAAGTGATTTTTCCTCTCAGATGCTCCCTTTGATCTTTACCCGCAAATAAATTTGCACCTTTTTTCACCAGGGTGAGATTGCTTTAGCCTTTGGGGACCTATTAAGGAAACTTTGGGCTCCTGGAGCAGCTCCAGTGTCACCAAGAACTTTTAAGTCTAAGCTTGCTCGTTTTGCTCCTCAGTTTAGTGGATTCAATCAGCATGATTCTCAAGTCAGTGAAATTCTCCTATCAGAAATTGAGCTTTGGTTCCTTCCCTCTGTCTCTTTGTGAGGGTTTGCAGAACTCTTTATATATATATATTTCTGAATTTGATGAATCTTTCATCTCAGGAACTCCTTGCATTTTTGTTGGACGGGCTTCATGAAGATCTCAATCGTGTAAAATGTAAGCCTTATGCAGAAGCCAAGGATGGAGATGGTCGATCTGATGAAGACATTGCTGATGAATATTGGGAGAACCATCTAGCACGCAACGACTCTATCATTGTTGACCTGTGCCAAGTGAGTATATTTCTGAGGGTTCCTATTAATTTCTGTCTAAATTTGCTCCATTTGAATCACTATTAAATTTAGTTTTAATGCAACACCTATTGTGAAAAAAACTTGCATGATTTTTAATGGTTAATTTTGTGAATAAAACTCGGATGATCTCGGTGTTTAATGAGCATAGATTTGTGAAATTCATCTATAATGTGGCTATGGAAACGGAATTGATGTGCGACCTTGGTGAGAAAAACTAATGGCTATTCTGATATATGGACCCAAAAGAGAAGTTTAGATCAGCAGTTATACTTGCAGATCTAATCTGTGGTTGACACTCTGCATTATTCAGCGTTGCGGCCAAGAAAATGGCTTGAGATCAATGTGGAATGGGGGCTTAAAGCACACACCATAGTTGAATAAAATGAGGAGAATAAACTGTTAACTCAGAATTTTCTTGTTATAAATCTGCCTTAAAATCCAAAAATTACTCGTATATAAACCTGGCACCTAAACACACAGATAAAGATAACTTTGTAAACCTTCCAGATGCACATAACTTGATTACTGAGTTCATCAACTGTTCAGCACCTATCTGCTTCCACGTTTAGATTAAAATTAGTAACCCTATCCCATATACAGCACATTGTTAAGAATAATACTAAAACATTACTCAATTTTTATACCAAGCACCAATGATGTGGAGATATACCTGCCTTATAGAAATCAAGTCTGAAATGAGTGAGATAAGTTGTAGAATGAGAAATTTTACTGGCCTATCCCATTTTTGGGCCATCCATGAACCTGAGTCTAATCTGATTCCTTCATTAGACTCACTGACCTAGAGCCTCATGTCATATGCATTTATTTTTTATATTTTTATTGCAGGGTCAATATAAATCAACATTAGTCTGTCCTGTTTGCAAGAAAGTTTCTGTTACTTTTGATCCATTTATGTACCTATCACTACCGCTGCCATCAACAACAGTACGGATGATGACTTTAACAGTTGTGAATACTGATGGAACTGCTAAGCCTTCTCCATTTACCATTACTGTCCCCAAGTATGGAAAGTTTGAAGATCTTATCCGGGCTCTAAGCATCGCATGTGCTTTAGGGGTTAATGAGACCTTACTTGTTGCTGAGGTATATTTCAGTTATTTCAATATCTTAGTTTGCAGAGAGGCTCATACTGCATGCATTGAGTATGTTTATACGCTTAGATGTTATGTTTTGAACTCTAAAGCTTGAGTTTCTACAGATATACAACCACCGGATTATACGCTATCTAGAAGAGCCTGCTGATAGTATATCCTTAATAAGAGATGATGACCAGCTGGTTGCTTATAGGTTGAGGAAAGAGAATGACAAAGATCCTTTGGTTGTATTTATGCACCAGCAGTTGGAGGAGTAAGTTTATTTATTTTGTCAGTTAATCAAGTATTAACTAAGTTGAGATTTCCTCCTGCCAATTTGTTTTGCAAATTAACTGCAGTCTGTTTGTAAGTGCATGTATGAGTTGATAGTTTCCTATCAAGTTAATACTTTTACGTTCACGATTATTAAGTTGTCTTAGCACAACTTTTACTAATTGCTTCTATTGACACCAGCAAAATCTTGAAACTTCAACTAATTGTTTAGAATTTTGGAAGAGGTTGATATTCCTCCTCATTTCTAGACTAATGCTTCTTGTTATACTTTTATATTCCTTGTATTAAATCCACCCTTCTTTCATTCTGATGTACCATCAAAACTGTAAATCATCTACGGAAAGAGTTCTATCGATATTTTTCTTTTTAATTTTTGTGTACTGCTCTCTAATTCTTAGTAAGCTGTCAGGCAGTACATCCATGGGAAACTGACTTCGTGTTCGAATGCATTGGGAATACCTCTTGTGGCTAAGGTTTCTAATTTGGCTCATGGATTAGACATCTGCAATCTGTATCTGGAATTGCTTAAACCATTCTGTATACCTGCCAAAGATACCTTCAATAATAATGTTACCGCTGGGACCACTGCAATTGAAGAAGTTACACGGATAGTGGATAACGTCCCTGTTACAGGAGGTGTTGCAACCCCATCCAGTGTGAAAGAGGTTGAACCAACCTCAGATGCTGAACTGCAGTTTTACTTAACAGACGAGAAGGGGATTGTTAAGAACTCAAAGATAGTAATGAATGAGCCAATAGCAGTGACAGGAGTTCCAGAGGAGGTGCATGTGCTTGTATGCTGGTCAGGAAAACTGATTGAACAGTATGACACTCGTCTTCTTAGCTCTTTACCTGAGATATTCAAGTCTGGCTTTCTTCCAAAGAGACCTCAGGAGTCTGTTTCTCTGTACAAGTGCCTTGAAGCGTTCTTGACAGAGGAGCCCCTTGGACCAGAAGACATGTGGTCAGTGTCTATATCATTTTTCTTCTAATTCTAACTTCAGGACTATTTTGCACTATAAATAGCTACATTTACATTAACATTTAGAATCTAAGACTATTCCTGGTTTAGTTGATATGTTATATTCTTGCAACATTCCATGGAGTTCTGCTGCTTGTTTTAATATAGAACTAGGTGAGTCAATTAATTCCTGCTGTTGATATGACATGATAACAGTGGGCTCCATTTCAAAAAAGATAAATGCTTTTTAAGGTGATTCAGAGCTACAATTTACTGCTGCATTTACTCTATTTTTTTTTTAATTCTCTATTACTTTTTTTTCTTTTTCCTTTTTCACCCTAAACACCAATCTGCACACACCCTGGGTGAGATGATTTATCTCAGGCTCTTGGATTTTTCCAGCTTCGTTATTGCATTGACCCGACCCCATTTTCCTAGCTTCTTAACTTTCTGAGCTTTTGACTATCAATGGTGCCACTATTATTTGCAGTTGGGGAAAGCAAGATTATATATTACTTTCTGTTAGTAATTATTAGTAGTGCGTTTTTGCTATATCTAATTTCACTTAAATGAGAACTGTTGTTCATGGATAATATTTTCCGTATGTCCCAATCTATTTGTCTGTCAACCCTCAATTGTCTTTCATATATTCTTTTAAAAGGCATGGGATTAAAAATTAAAACGGACTGAAAAATTCATGTTGTATAATATGTACAATTTTTTGTTTCATGGTGTATCTAAAGTTTTTTAACATCATCAAAGTTTCTCTGATGTGCTTGTAGTGAAATCTGGCCTTTTCTCATGGCCTTTCTAATGTGTGGAATTGTCTCTGTAATTTTAAGGTACTGTCCTGGCTGCAAAAAGCATTGCCAAGCCAGTAAAAAGTTAGACCTTTGGAGACTGCCGGAGATTCTGGTTATTCATTTAAAGAGGTTCTCGTACAGCCGGTTCTCGAAGAACAAGCTAGAGACATATGTTGACTTTCCTGTTGATAATCTTGATTTGTCAACTCATGTTGCTCACTTGAATGACAAGTTATCTAATCGTTACATGCTTTATGCTGTTAGCAATCACTACGGAAGCATGGGAGGTGGTCATTACACTGCGTTTGTTCATGTAAGTGATTTATTTTTTCCTTCTTTCTTTTAAGATAAATTTTTCTATGAAAAAAATATGCTACCGTGCATTTCTTTTTTAAAAAATATGCACACATGCGGATACAAGCTGATGCATGGTATACATACTTTTTCTGGATCAATATATACATAAAAGTTCATATGAATAACATGTGTACGCATGTATATGTTTGATTTACTCAATGTGAATTGAAGGTTTTTTTTTTATTCTCTCATGATTAAAGATGAATGATTGTCCGGCACATGGTGCTCAGTGTGAGTTCCTTAATTTTATTCCTTTTCCTGATGTAGCATGGGGGTGGTCAGTGGTACGATTTTGATGATAGCCATGTCTATCCCATCAGCCAGGACAAGATAAAGACTTCAGCTGCTTATGTTCTTTTCTACAGAAGAGTTGGAGAAGTATCATAACAAAACAGAGTTAGTTATTGTCGGAAACCATATTTGAAGATTCGAAGCTAGATATAATTGGTCTGCGGATTCACATTTTTCCACATTAGTTCTTGGAGTAGCATTCTTTTTCCCTCTATTTTTCAGTTTGATTTGATTGCATTCGTTGCGGATTATGATAGGGAGATTCCCAAACTTAGAATAGGTGATGAATTGGACTGTATCATAGTGACAACAGAAGAAGTGAGGCACACCAAAGAGGATTTTTTTTTTCCATTTTTGTAACCCCTGTAATCATCTCTGTTAGAAGATGTTAGAGCTTCTTGTAATTCTAGAGACTTATGTCGGAGAGCGTTTGCCTTCAACTGCTGTGAAATTTCATTCTTGCTTTTAATTATATTACTGATCAGTGTAACAGAATCAATTCTATGTGAAATTCCATAAGCTATATAATTTCTGTATTTCTTTCTTGAAATATTTGGAATTTAAAAGAATTTATAAGCCTTGGCACAGTGATGAGTTTGTGCCCTCCATGGAAACCTGGAACATTTCTTCTCCTGCAATTAATGGTACTCCGGGTAGATATTTCTTCAAATATTAATGGGAGCAGATTTTTGAGTTGGATTTGGTAGACTTTTTAGATGGGAATTATATGTATTATATATTTAGATTTTTAACAGACCTTAGATTATAATATATGTAGATTGGTAGTACGAGGAATCTCGGTGAATTTCATGCAAGTTTTAGATGTTAAATCCATAAATAATTATACCAGGACTCAGCTACATTAATCTGTTAAACAGACTTAAATTTTATTTCATTAACTATGAGCATAAAGAGCCTTAAATTCTGCATATGATAGTGCTCATTTTGTCTGGGATAGAGTTTGTGACATGCCTCGTACAGTGTGATAAGAAAATAAGGTTGTTTTGGGTAGACCTAAGATTAGACGCTATTGTCAATCAAGTTGAATCTGAGTCACCCATTGATTTTATTTGTGTTGAGATCAGATTTAAAGTTTCCACTACGCTGATTTATGATATGATCAAATATTTGAGTTTCGTTTTTTATAAAATAAATATTTGATTAATCATTGCACGTTAAAATTTCTCTGTTTAGATAAAAATTGATTAGAGTTTCATTAGGTAATATATACTATAAATATTTTTTCAAAAAGATTCGGTTATATTGGAATCACTCTAAGGCAGAGCACGTCTTTATAACCACACGATTAAAGATATAACTTGTTTAAGATTATTTATCATTTTACATATATAATTATAATTTTTTTTTATATCTTGGAGCAGATTTAAGATAGCCATTGTCTTTTCAAAAATATATTTAAAAAATGTTAAACTAGTGAAATTTTTACGAATATATCAAAAACATGTTAATTGAACAACTTGAATTACTTCGCATACTCATTTCCATGTTCATAATATGCAACAATTAGTCTTGGTGGGCACAATGGGGACCAAGGTGAATCTGAATGCATGTATACATACAGAGCTTAACTAATCAGAATAAAAATGAGTATGGGCAGACATGCGCAGACATGTTTTGACTCCCCAACATTTTCAATTATACCACAAAGTTGAAAGTGAGTCAAGACCACTCACCCATTTTTTCGTTTTCGAAAATGAACAATAATTAAGCTGGATAAGATAGAAGAAATCTTGTCAACTTGATCATGTTGCTGAAGTTGTTTAGTCTTGTGGACCACTAAACCTGTAGTTCCATTTTAGTGTAAGATGTGACTTGTCCATCTTCATTGTTGTTCTAGCTAGCTAACTAATACTCTAGTACATTTAAAGGACCACCATTTACTTGGTTCAAATTTGCTCATTTTTATGTGGTTGTAGCACTTCTTCAATTTGATCTTAATTTTGATGCAACACTTGATTGCATTGGTTTCCTTAATGTCGGTTGCTAATCTCATAGCTAATGCTCAATAATTATCTACATTAATTAAGATGACACTACGATACACAAAGTAGCATTTAAGCAATGTTTGATTTAGAGTGATTTAGTCATTGCTGAACTTCTAAACTAATCATGATTGTTAGTTATGCTTTATGTGTACAAATTAAAAGAAGGTTTACATAACGGCTTTAGTCAAAAAACTTAACCTCTTTGCTAAGACAATTCCAAAAGTTTTATTTTCATTTTCTTTTTGCTTGGAGAGAAATTAAACAAATAAAAAGTAGGTCATATTTATATCATTGTAAAAGTGGGGATAACCTAGTTCATTTTCTGAATTAAAACTGGGCAAAATTGAGTTTAGGTCGGGGTCGGATCAACCCGATTAGGTTTCAAGTTGGTCGAGTTGGATAAAAACTCATCTGAACTCAACCTAAACTTATAATTCATCAAATCATGTTAAAAACTTGAGTTAAAATTTAACAATATATAATTACATTTTATTAACAATTACCAAATGCCAATTAACATTCACTTTCACATATAATATATAATGTATATATCATAACTATCAAGTATCAAAAGGCTCAAAGCTTCGAAAACTCAAAGTTAACAACCAAAATTCAGGTTGCCACTTGCCAGGTTCGAATGGAGCTTGAATAGGATCAGGTGATGGTGGAGGATTGGATGTGTGGACGTGGCGCAGCAAATTGGTAGATCGGGTGACGATCCTTATGGAACAACTTCAATTGGCGTCGGCTCTTAGTTGTTGCTGCGTCTAGTGGTTGGCTGCAGCTTGCTCCATGAACTTTGTTTGTGTGTTTGTGTTTCGTTTGTTTGAGGGAGGTTGTGGGTGTGGATCACGTGGCTGTCGGAAGTGGGTTGCGAGCGAGGGAGGCTATGGGTGGGTGTGGAGCCGGTCGGCAGTGGGTTGCTCACTGCTGCGTGACTGGCTGCTTATGCCGTGTGCTGTTGTTATTGTATTTGTTTGTAATGGTTTGTGTTTGTGGATCTTGTGGTGTGTGTGTGTGAGTGTTTATGATCAGTAGTTTAGTTGTTTAGTTGTTTAGCAGTTTAGGTTTCGGTTTTTCATTTTTAATTTTGGTATTTTTTTTAATTTGTGTCAATCCAATCGGGTCTTCACGATCTGATCAAATTTAATTAACATCCCATTCCGATCCAAACCCGATATTTTCGGATCGGAATAGATCAGATATTTTGGAACGCCTATTCTGAATGGCATAGGGGCACATGTTAGGGATGGCATTAAGTCAATAGACTGGAAGTAATATGAATGTGCATGTGAAAAGGAATCATATGCCAAAAGAAGAACAATGAAGAAATAAACACTAGAAAATTATAAATAATGTGAAAGATATGCATAAAGTATAGATTACACTTGTTTCTTTAGCAAGCTTTTAATTGTAAAATTTACTAGTAAATAAAAAAAAAATTGTAAGCTAGAGTCCCAATTATAAATGGTGGAAGGACATGCATTTTAGTAGCTGATGTTTCTGACTTTCACTATTTAGCTTCTTAATTTATTTTCAATTAGTCATTATTACTAATATATTGCTAAATTTAAAACTGTAGAAATAATAATAATAACAGCAATAACACAGTTTTACTAATTTTTTTATTATAAGTGGTAAATATGGAAAATCTTTAGCAGTTAAGTATTTAGTAGTTAAATATCATTCTCTCTTTAAAAAAGAATGGAAGTGAAATTCTCATCACAATTTGTTTAAACACACCCTACTTTAAAAAGAAAGAAAGAATCAGTCAACATTAGGTAGCATATTCCCTCTAAATTAATACAAAGTTAGAAACTCGAGTGGTTTAGAGTTATTGTCAACATCTTTTAATTCTAAATTGAACTTTGGATAAAAGTTTAGTAAATTGATAAAAAAAAAACTAAAAACTTGGGTGGTTCAAAGTTATTGTCAATTTTTTTAATTCTGAATTGAACATTTGATAAAAAGTTAAGCGGTAAATTGATATTTTTTTCTTATAACTATGAAGAAGAATGTAATGAAAATATGTTTTCCTTATACTCTTTCTTGAAAAAGGCAAAGATTAGAGATTAGGTAGTGATTCTTAGGGGGTATTCCTATTTAGAAAAGGCTATTGCCATTCCTTATCTTTAGTTCTAAATCATTTAATGACAATGTTTTAAACCAATGATCTAAGAAGAGAATCCAAGGGTATCTTAAAGTAGTGGTGAAATTGTTGTTAAGCAACCATTAATATAGTTAAACTAGAAACTAGAACCGCTTCGCGCGGCTTTTAAAAAAAAATTATTATTATTATTTTTTTATTATTCTACTTTTAACGATTTATTCTATTCAATTAAGATGCAAGACTTCCAAAAAAAATGAAAAAATAAAGCTAAAACCAAAAAGATTTTTATTATTATTTAAAATTGCATTAGCTAAATTAACACCACGAAAATAGAAGTGTCATGGATGCACCTTGTCTAAGCTAAAACATTGGAAACCGGAGGCTGATATATCACCGTAAGGCCACTTGGAGAAGGAGCAGAATATGCATCACAGTAGCCTTTCAGTATGTTCCCTTCTTCGGCAATGAATCCAAGAGAGGTGAGCATTGCAGGCCAGCAATTATGAGTGATGATATCAATAGCGCAGCAATAGTCAGGGCCAACATCAGTCTGTCTATTAAGGAAGAATATAACAATCTCATTTGAGCATGATTTCAGCTCCATTTACGCGTTCCAACACTTCGTTATGCCTCCGCTAACTTCAAGTCTTGTTGCAAGATCGCAACTTGGTTTTATATTGTTGTTAAGACAATCATTCATGCTAGTTGCATTTCCAATATTTGCCATGATCAGGGAAGTGAGGGCCAAAATGAAAAACACATGTTTTAGAGCCATTGTTATTTTCTGTTGTGTTTATGTTTAAGTGAGATATCATATTTTTTTGTTGCTATTTATAAATTAAGGCGAGGTAAAGGAGAAGAGTGATTAAAAATGTTTATAAATTATTACTTAATTTATGATCAAGAATGTTTCAATTAGAGAAGATAATGGGCCTTTTGAGGAATTATTACACATTGATTGTGTAATAACAATCAAATTAATTATGAGAAGATGAAAAGCCAAATCCAAAAGAAAAATTTCTCCATTTATTAGATAATAGAGAATGTGCAAATATGAGAAATAGCGATGCCACATCACCTCTTGTAGTCCCAACTTTATATAAACTAGGAAATAGAACCGCACTTCGTGCGGCTTTAAAAAAAAATAGTATTAGTTTTTATTACTTTACACTTGATAAAACTAATAAAAAATATGAATTGATTTTTTTTAAAAGATGATGCAACCTTATAAAACTAATGTTATTTATGAAAGTTAATTTTTTTGTTCACTTTAAAAATATATATTAATGTGTATAGTTAAGTATAAACAACTTTTCACCAATAAAAATTATATTTCACACTAATCAACTCTTCATTCTTCTTGGTATTAACAGACTCCTACATTTTACAAAGTCTAACCCTTATGATCCAACTATCTTTATCATTATTTAACTTATGAAGAAAAGAATACTCTATGAAGCACACAATACAAAAAATTTAAATAAGTCAAAAAATAAAAACACAAGAACATTTCTAAAGAGGATGTTGGTTAAATAATAAAAAAATCCAAACATAACAAATCTTAAATACTTAATACTTATATAGTTTGAAGAAAACAAAAGACACTAAATAAGAGGCTGCATAATTAAATATGAAATTATGACATTGAAATTAGGTCCTATTGGTATTGGTGAAGGAATATGAAAGAACCTTCCTTCTTATATTAATTAGTTGATGTATTTTAAACAACTAAAGTTTAGTTGTTAGCTTAATAAAATAAATGAATGTTTTCAAAACTATAATTTTATTATTAATGGTTACATATTGTTGAATTTAAATAAAAAGAAGAAGAGACATGTAATTATTTATAATCTACTAATTACTTTCTATTTTTAATATTTTTTAATATAATTATTTTTTAATCTCAACCAATATATTAGATTATAGAGAATATAAAAAGATGAGAAATAATATTGTCACAAATCTTAACTACTTAATATTTATAGAGTTTGAAGAAGTCAAAAGGCACTAAATAAAATGTTACATAATTAAATATGAGATCAGGTTAGGCTTTTTTACTTAGGCCTACAAAAATTAGATTTAATGTTTTATATTTTTTAATTTATTTCGCAATTTCATTAGTTTTTTATTTTATTTTAATGAAATTGGACGTAAAATATCAACTTTAAATATTTAAAATTTAAAATTTAAAATATATGTAATAGTTGGGCTAAATAAATGTAATTATTTTAATATTTTGTTACAAAATTTGAGTTTTCAAAGCAAACCTGAACTTATCGAGTAAAGCTCGACACTAATCCAGCCTTGTTCCAACTCGATATTAACCCAGCCCGCATCGCTCGATAATGAACATCTCAAATATATTTGACATCACTAATATCAAATAGGGCCCAAGTAACCATTAAGTGAGCCACTATTTAAAGCTTCTGATGCTACTCTTCAATGAGGTTAGAGTGAGGCACACGCAGCATGTGTATGGGAATGGCAAATCGACCCAGTCTTCGGCTCAGTAGATCCAACCTTAACTTTTAGGGCTTTACCCCAAATTTAAAGGGTCAAGGGTTTAGTTAGTGTTAAAGGAATCAGATTTCATTTACATTCAATTCAGAGTTAGGTTCCTACCAAAAGCCCTGACCCGGTTCTTGATTCTTAAATTAATTTTTAAAATAAAAAAATAAAACATAAAAGTTATTCAAAAACACACACACCATAAACGTAATTACAATTACACCTTAAGTATATTTATCTCTATATTGTATTAAAAAATATTTGTATTTGATTTATTCACTTCTTGTTAATTTGGTTAATTAGTTAATTTGGTTAATTAGTTAATTTGGTTAGGTTGTTGCATGTTTTATTGTTATTAACCTAAATAAAAAATAATTAACTAAATTGATTACAACCAATATAAAAATGAAACATAATAAAGAATGAGGAATAAGAATTCTATTAAAAAAAATTAATTATGGTCGGGCTCATACAAGCTTGAGCCTGACCTTGAACCAATAAGAATTGGGCCAATCTCAACCCTTAATTTGAAGAGTCGGACTTTTTAACTATTTATTGTAGTCATAAGGCCGAGCTAGAACTTGACATAGCCTGAGCCCAATCCCACCCATTGCCAAGCTTACATGTACAGGTTACATGTAGATGAGCAAATGCAGGGGGATGTTTTTTTTTAAATTAATTTTAGCAAGCACGATTTTCAAACAGCAACAGTTTTCTATAGTATGCTTTTCTAAATCCGGAAATATTTATACTCCATTTATTAAATTAGAATCGGAATGAATATGAATGAGAATGAGTTGAAATGAGAATAAGAAATGAGAATCAAAATAAGTTGTTTACTTGAACTGTAGGAATCGAAATCAGAATGAACTGGATTACTATAAATGTGTTTACTTTTTCTTAGAATCGGAATTGGAATGAGTTAGATTATATTAAATTACTAAAAAGTACTTAATGAATTATTGTCATAATTATTATTTTATATATTTAATTATAGTGATTATTTATTTGAAAATTATTATTGTTATTAATTATTGTCAATAATATATTGATATATTAATTAATTACAAAAATTATTAATTAATTAATTATAATAATTATATAATATATTAACTAGTAATATTAATATTACTTATTTAATTATAACAATTTATTAATTATTGTGAATATTTATTCAAAAACTATAATTATTAATATTTAGTTGTTAATAATGTATTTATATAATAATTAATAGTAATAATTATATTAATTAATTAATAATATATGAATTAATTATATTAATGATTATTATGATAGTATATTTATTAATTAATTATAATAATAAAAATATATTAATTATTGTGATTATTTATTCAAAAACTATGATTATTAATATATTATTGCAAATAATGTATTAATATATTAATTAATAGTAATAATTATATATATATATTAATTATTAATAATAATAATATATGAATCAATTATAATAATAATTATTAATTATAGTTTTTATATTAATTAATAGTAATAATTATTTCAATTAATTAATGATAATACATTAATTAATTGTAATAACTATATTAATAATTATTATAATAGTATATTAATTAATTATAATAATAATAATATATTAATTATTGTGATTATTTATTCAAAAAATTACAGATATTTCTTATTAATAATATATCATTATACTAATTAATTAATTATATAATTGGATTTTTTATTTTTGATATTTATATTTTTAATTTAAAGGAGGGACATTTTAGGAAAAATTAAAAGTCAATGGGGGCAAAATGGAAAATTTAGGGAATGAGGAGATTTATTTCCACCTCTCTTATGGAAATCAATCTCTCATTCCTTATTCCCAAATAGCGGTGGATTCTACAATTCTAATTCCAATTCTTACTCCATTTTTACGAAGTAAACATCGTCAATCATTCTAATTCTGGACTCCGATTCTCCAATCCCAGAAGTATACTATAGAAAGAAGTTTAATTATAATTTTCTTCTTTCTTCCAAGTAATCAATCATATTCAACTTCAACTGTCACTTTCTTGGAATAATCTACCGCTAATCAATTTTTTTTTTTGGGATGGCAATACTACTAATAATTAATATATAGTCTATAGCCTAGACCCCTTTTTTCTAATTTTGTTCATTTAGAAGTTCCCTTACCGATGACAAGAAATATGAATCACAACAATCTTTTCATTAGAAGGGAAATACTAATATTTAGTTTGATACCTACAAAATTTTTGAGTCAGTCTTGCAATAACGCAATCTAAATAATTATGTTATACATATATAGTTAATTGTGATACACACACACACATATATATATAAAGTTGTAGGCGCGAAAGAAAAGTTAAGCAGGGAATTTGGCACCATATCGGTTAGCCAAGCCTGCCTCAAGGAACATACATACTTTTGTTTAAGGGAGAAATACCCATGCAACTAGAAACTCTCCCTTAAAATAAGAAGAAGAGATAGCGATGAGATAAGAAAGGATAGCTATGGGTGAGAATGAAAAAAATAAAATTAAAAAGTAAATCCTCTAAAATCCCCAAGAGAATGAGAAAGGGATGGAGTTTTTTAAAAGTCCCCAACCTTTGGCCCTTAGGCATTTTATGGAGACCAAAAGTTACCCTATGGACTAGGACATGGAGTTTTTTTTTTTTTAATAAAGTTCCATTTCATTCTCTCCTTGAATTATGAGATCATGACTTTTTAGATAGGATTAAACCTCCCTCTCTCCCTTGGATCATGGAGTCATGGATTTTGAGGATAGGGTTAAATTCTTGGATTTTCGGATAAGATGGGAGAGGGTTTTGAACAGGTTCATCTTTAGTTCAACCATCTCCTCGCCTAAATCCTTCTCGCTCGTTTTGCTAAGACTGTATTGTATATAGCAAGACTAGCACAATAAAGCCCCAAGAAAAGTCTTATTGTAGTCACCCTATTTTATCACCCAAAAATTCTAAATTAGACACTTTAGTTTAATAGTCTTATTTATAATGTGCCACAATGTTTAATTATGTATTACTGGAAATATTGTTTAAAAAAGGAAACTAAGGTGTTGATAGTTTGGCAAATCTTTACTTATTTTGATCGTTACACTTGGTTAGATAGCCCGCCTATTAACATTCTCTTGCATGAAGATTATTAGCGTTTGCATTAGTGCCGATTTGGAATGTTTTATATCTCTATTAACCTTTTATCTTCTTCTTCTCTTTTGTGCTCATAAGGAAAAAAAAAAGGAAAGAAAGTAAAATAACAAAACAAAGGTCTTTGATGTGAATGAAAATGAACATTACTCCTTAACCATTCATTATTTATCGCGTGTATATACATATCATAATTGACTTAAGTGTACACATGATAATTAGTGAATGAAAAATGAACAATAACCAAAAAATACAAAAAAAAAGTTCCTAATACTAAACATACGAGTTCAATAATGTCTACCAGTAATTCATTTAGTGCTATAAATTTTGTTTTAAGTATAAGAATAAGAGGGATTATATTTGTAAAACTAGAATAGAGTCTCGCAAGATAACCACACACTAGAGTTACGTTTTGAGAGTGGCTAAATCTTTCAATCATATGATGTCGTTTCGAAAAAGAATTATGTTAAAACTAAAAGCATGACATGATAGTTTGCAGCTCACCACAAAAATAATAATGTTTTAGAGTAATTAGTACTATCAAATTATTTTTATTTTTAAAGTACCTTCAAATTCGTTGGCATGGATAATCCCGTCCTATGTAAAACGAGAGAATGCAAAGTCTCATCTACAACATCATTTGTCCATGTGGCCATGTCTAGGAACTAGTAGTTTCCACCTCATCATTTGAACTATTACATGGAAGAATCTTGGTTGGTTGGGTAGGGTTGCCCTAGTCAATTATTCTATTTGGCTCCAAACGTAGAAGCCTTGTCCTCCATTAAATAATAATAAGGTTGTTGTTATAAAGTTGAGATCGTGTATCGAATTGACCTAATAAATAACGCCGAAAAAATATATTAACAACTTATCACATGGTTATGTAATAATAATAAGATGAAAGGTTACATAAATATGACAATTAATTTTTGAAAAATTATTTATCGTTCACTCGATTTTTCATCATTTTTAAAAAATATATAATTTTTTTATAGCACTCCACCTGAAATTAACATTTTTTTATTGGTCTATTCTCATTATAATATCGTTAGAACTTTGTTGACATCATAAGGATAAAATTGTCATTTCACAACACACAATGGTGGAAAGGTGCAAAATAATATAACTTAAAGTGGAGTTCAGTAAAAAAAATGTGTATTTTAAAAAAAATACGAAAAAAAAGGTGGTCAATGAATAATTTATCTTTTACATTTGAGGGAAAAAAATTATTTATATAATATTCCATTAATTTTTTTTAACGGTCTCCAAACGAAAGTGGAAAAGTGAAAAGAAATATATCTTTAAGTGAATGTCAGTAAAAAAAAAAATGTATTTTTAAAAAAATTAGAAAAAAAGAGTGGAGAGTGGATAATTTCTCTTAATTTTTATTAAATAACTACATAATCGGTGGTGTGAAAATATTGTCACATGTTATAGTGCTACGTTATCTACTTGATAAATTTAAAGATAAATTTTGTATTTCAACTTTATTTATAGGGCACACCTATGGTACCATACCACTGCTGGTACCAGTCATTGGATCCAGCCCATAGTGAGCCCACTGCTGGATCCAATGACTGGTACCAGCAGTGATACGGTACCACTGTGGTACCATAGGCGAATCCTTATTTATAAGTACAATGTGACTAGTTAAAGAAAAGAGTTGGTCTATTATATTATATAACACCTATATATATTAATACAATGATCTATTTTTTTTGGGTTAATTTTTTAAGTCAACCGATATTTTGAAATTGCTTATCCTACACTAATTTTTCAAACGTTATTCTAAAAACTTGAAAAATGTAGATAATTCAATAAATAAGGTAAGGTAATAAATGAAGCTTGAGGTTTAGACTATATTCATAACAAAGTTGGATAGGAAAGTAGTATCACTTAAAAAGAAAATACAATTATCTTGAATAAAGGAATATTTTTCACCTAGAAAAAATTATTTGTATTAAAAAAAACACAGAAAAAGCAAGTTGTATGAATAAACACACAATGAAAACACATAGATCCTGTGTTAAAAGTAATATCAAAACTTATCATAAGTGTCTTAGATATTATATATAAAATAATATCAGAGCCAAAGCCAAAGCCAAAGCCAAAGCCAGCTCCGCCCCATATGTATTTGTCAGGCCGGATCAATGTCACTCCCACGCGCTACTCGAGTCGAGTGTTTTTCGGTTCCCATGGACAAACAAATTAGATTACTACATCAGTACGTAGTGTCAATTCATTGTTAGTTCATTAAATTCTCGGCATGATACGTGTCAACTCAATGGTAAGCGCGTAAAAAATGTTATTGTCAAAGCACTCTATTCTATACAAGGGTGTGTGCCTCTCTCTCTCTCTCTCTCTCTCTATATATGTGTGTGTGTGTTCGTGTGGATTTTGCTATGTTACATTTAATGTAACATACACAATTCACAAGAGCTACACAATTATGTGGGTCTCATAATTTATGTGGTTATTGTAAATTGTATATGTTATATTAAAATGTAACATAAGGACTCCCCTATATGTATATATAAAGTACATAAATATTTAATATATATATAACCCTTATGTGTCTTTTATTGTCAAAGCTTCCTACGTGTGAAATGCCCCTCTTTCTTTTTATTTTCATTCTTTTCCTGAAAGTGTACTTTTGTCTTTCTATATATAATAAAATCCCAATATATAAATAATATTGACACCATAAAATTTTTATTAATTTATTAAATATTAATATATCGATAAATTAAAAAAATTATTTTTTGAAGGTACTTCTTATTTTTGAAAAATATGAACATGTTTACCATAATTATTTACATTGATTTAATATTTATTATGCTTTATTTGAATAGTAATTAGTTGTCTTATATTGCTAGTAATTAATTTTTTTAGGGTTTTTATTTTTCCTATATTAAAGGTAATGTATGGAGCTTGTCTCGCACTTGTTACAAAACAACAATAAAATTAGAATTTTGCATTATAAAAAGAGTTAGAGGTGATATTAAATTCTAAATCAATTTCAAGAAGTAGTAATCAACAGTGAAAAAATATTTGATAAAAGTCTCATGACATGTAATGTTAATTTAGTTTTCAAATTAGGTAATTATTAATTTATATAGTAAGTGGGTCATGTGAGAAAATACAATTTTTTTTAAAAAATTATTCTCTTATATATTTATCGAATTATTAATTTATCATGTCGGCCTCAAGTCAAGATCGATAAAACTATTATTTTATTGAGATTATTAATTTATCGAGATTCTACTATATGTGTAAAGATAGATTTCCATATAAATTTAGATTTATGATGTTATTTATTTACTAAAATAAAGTTTTTGGTTGTTATGAATGTTTTAGTAATATTTTGCTATTGTTTATCTAAAGTCAAGTTTAGAAACTTGGCTTCACATAGTCCCTTTGAAGCTTTGAAATTCTTCTCCAAAGAAAGATAAAGAGGTCAAATTCTAAATTAGAGATAATTTTATTCCCAAAATCACGTGAAAAAACTTGAACCCTTGACCTTAAGGATGAGGCAATGAGATGACAATCACTCGATCACAGAATGAAAGAGTGGTTGACACAAATTATAATATTTCCAAGAACAAATTTAAAATTAACATAATTAATTTTGGCAGAGACTTCCTTTGTGTAAATTTTTAGGGACTTATTAGTAAGGTATCATGTACATTTTTGTATAAATTGTTTTCTCTACCATGGTGCCTCTATGTTTAATTATTGAATTATTAGGAACTTATTAGTAAGGAATTATTTTTATGTACACACACATATAAAGAAGGTAATTCAGTGGCTAATGTTTTGGTACATTGATATTGGGATCCCAGTCTTACAATACATTAAAATTCTCTAATTAAACAACAAATTCACGAGTTTGCAAAGTAAACCCAGAAAAAAATGATAAACTGTGTAATTTGTCAGACGAGATACAGGACCAACTTCGAAATCATCATGAAACATAAATAGGTAGTCGAAAAGAGATCTATGGGATAATTCAAAAAGTAATTTGATAACTTACTTAAAAAAATATTTTTTGATAGCATAAGGAAGAAAAACTTTTATGAGCCTACTTTCTTATTAAATAAAACTAAAATGAATAAATTATTCAAATAATAATCCAATGCTGACTATAAATGCTCCATGAATATATTTATACGGAATTATAGGGCATACCTATGGTATCATAGTGGTACCATATCACTGCTGGTATCAGTCATTGGATCCAGCCCACAGTGGACCCAGTGCTGGATCCAATGACTAGTATCAGCAGTTGTATGGTATCACTGTAGTACTATAGGCGGACCTAAAATTATAAAATTAAAATTTTTCCAATTATTTCCCATTGCTATATTAAGATTATTTTCAACTGAAGTCCACTGGATGAGTGGAGTGTGTTTCCATTGCGTTGTCTATTCGTTTTCCTCAGCTGGCTTTCCTTGCGGTGACACATCCTCGAACCACCCGGATTCCACCTGGCGCGTGCTGCACGCGACACAAATCAGCGCTTGTTTCAGTCTCTGGATCACTTCATTTATTAGTGGGAGAAGCGCAAAACTCCTTACAAATCGGGAACCGGTAATCACCGTTAATACAAAAGCTCGCTCCCGGTCATTCTGGCTGCACTACGCCCCGTATCCGCCGTCACTCACCCTGTCCGTACACAACAGTTACCGCTTTCTCACGGTAATAAATTAAAAATTTAGAAAGATGAGAAATAATCAAACATCATTTTATGCACAACCATCACAACAAACAGATAGACGCTAGATAGATACAGAGAGAGAAAGCGAGAGAGAGAGAGTAGAGAGGATATTAGTTAAATTAATTAAATTAAATTATTAAATTATTTAATATTTGTTATGAGAGATTATTAGTTGATAAATGAAAAATATAACTGTGCACTTTTTCTGATGTTGTTAAGACTTTCAGATTGTCTCCGTCCCGTTTCTTTTTCTTTTCTTTTCTATTGTTCCTCGACCGCCTCGAGGGTGTAGAAATAGAGAGAGAAAGAAAATAAAAAAGAAAATTTTAAAATTAAAGAAACCTAAACGAATTTATTCTCTTTAATTTTTCAAAAAAAATTTCCCGGAAAATCAAATCGAAGTTCTTTCGAATTGAAGATTCCACGATCCCAAAAGGCTAGGGTTTTCTTTTCCCTCACAATTTCTCCGGATTTTTTTTTAACTCAATTCGACCAAGCAGCGCCCATCAGAAATGTTGATCAGAGATGTGCAATTGTGTTGATTTTAGCTCCGATCTCGAAGCTAGGGCCAAGATTATTAGGTTGAAGCAATGGATGTGGATTCGAATATGGTGCCGGAGGCCAATCACGATCCGGCGGTAGAGAAGGAGAATACGTCGGAGGAGTCGATGGAGAGAGAGCAGCTTGCTGACACGGAGCAGCCGAGCGGATCTCCGGCGTCGACAACGTCGCAGTCGCAGCAGCAACCACAACAACATCAGCAACAACAGACGCAGCAGACTCCGGTGGTAGGGCCGAGGTGTGCGCCGACGTATTCGGTGGTGAATGCCGTAATAGAGAAGAAGGAAGATGGTCCGGGGCCTCGCTGCGGCCACACGCTAACTGCAGTCGCTGCTGTTGGAGAGGAGGGGACGCCGGGGTACATTGGGCCCAGGCTGATATTGTTTGGTGGTGCTACAGCGCTTGAAGGCAATTCTGCGGCTTCAGGGACGCCTTCTTCTGCTGGGAGCGCTGGCATTCGTATGCTCTTTTTGATCTTTTTATATTTTTTCCGGTTGCTTGTTGGATTATTTAAGTTCCTTTGCCTAGGTCTTTCTTGGGGAGGTTTGTTGTTGCTTGAAATTATGATCTAATGCGAGGTTGAGTGACTTCAAGTTTGGGAATGCAAGTAATTTGTGACGGAATTTGGATATTTTCTGAAAATTTCTGCTCTTGCTGGTGCCTTTGTTGTCTAAGTTAAAAATTGTGAGAAAACTAGATAAATTTAAATGCATATATTTGATTGAGTGAGAATTCCTAATTTTTACTGAAACCAGTGCATTAAAATCTCAGTGTTTGAGAACCATGGTAGTCAGTTGCAAGTTTTTGAATTTTTTGGGAAATTGTAATTTCATTGATGCCCATAAAATTAAAGTTATATTTTGATTGGTTGTTGTTTTTTGTTTATCCTTGAACTGTAATTTTTGTTCCTTCTTGGGCATGAGATAGTGCGTTTGGCATTAAAATAAGGGAGCTTGATTGACTTTTGTGCAGCTTCATAGGCATGTTTGGTTGTGATATTATTTTTGGTGTGGTTAAACTAAGCTGTGTAGTCATGTAGAAATTTTGTTCTTCATGTGGAACAATGATTTATTTATTTTTTTCATTTTCCAATTAATTGTTTCTTTGTGTGATAAATGGCATGAGAGGAATAATAGTTTTGTTGATTATTGCTGCTTTTCTGTCTTTCATTTTTTTCTTGAATGGAGGATTTGTTGTGTTTCTGAGTGTTAGTATTTCATGCTTTAAGCTCTCATGACAATTTTGTTTACTTTAATCACAGGGCTAGCAGGTGCCACTGCTGATGTGCACTGTTATGATGTTTTAACCAATAAATGGTCTAGGTAAGCATTGGCAAGGGAATTTTTTTTATCTAATTGGTCTCTGGATGTACTAAAACATTGCAATGTTTTTCTTGTGCTGTGATGTTCTTTTGTGCTCTCTGTGTTAACTAAGAGAAAAAAGTATGCTCATAAACAAATTAATTCTTCAGGATTACTCCATTTGGGGAACCACCCACACCGAGGGCTGCGCATGTGGCAACTGCTGTGGGAACCATGGTAGTTATTCAGGTAGCATAAAATTGCACTATCTGGTTAGTTTGCTATTTGTATTTCTTTCCCCATTAAGACTAATTATTAAGTTTCTGCTCGACTCTTCCATTTCAACTTAGGGTGGAATTGGTCCAGCTGGTTTGTCTGCTGAGGATCTTCATGTTCTTGATCTAACACAGCAACGGCCGCGATGGCATAGGTTAGACTCTGAAAATCCCAACCTCCCCTCCACAACCCCCCTTTTTGTTATCTTTTGCAATATGTTCTGTTAAAACGGTTGCTTATCTTTTTGTAGAGTTGTTGTTCAAGGTCCTGGACCTGGGCCACGTTATGGACATGTCATGGCATTGGTAGGGCAAAGGTATCTCATGGCGATTGGTGGGAATGATGGTAAGCCACTTCACAATCTGCTCTCTACATCTTTTGTTCAGGACCCAAAATGAAAATGAAGAAGTAGAAAAGGAGGAACATTTTGTGTTGAGATTTGATGGATCTTAAAATTGATATGTGGTTCTTGCTCTCCAGGAAAACGGCCTTTGGCTGATGTATGGGCCCTAGACACGGCTGCCAAGCCTTATGAATGGCGTAAATTGGAACCTGAGGGCGAGGGTCCACCCCCATGCATGTAAATTTTCTCTCTTCCTTGCAATGCAGCAATGTGTTATCTTAATGAGTCCATTAACTTATCTTTTCTAAGTGACAATGCATATACAGTTTTCCTTTCTTCTTATGTGTGCAAAACTTTAGTTCTATAGCCTTCATGAGCACTAAGTTCTGATTATTATGTATAATAGAATCTTTTATTTTCGTTGATGATGGTTAGTTTTGATTATTACATATGACAGACTATTCTATTTGCAATGATGGTGGTTCATGAATTGATTGATTGCATTTTAGTGCATTTCGTCTTTCTTCATTTTTGTTAATCTATTCAAAGTATATTGAGTTGTTCCACATCTCATCCTTTATGTTTGTAGGTATGCAACCGCAAGTGCCCGCTCTGATGGTCTTCTTTTGCTTTGTGGAGGGAGGGATGCAAGCAGTGTGGTGAGCTAGTATTTCCTTATTCTGGGCAGAAGTATTTGGCGTGGTTTCCTTTTAGACTTAAGATTGATTTTGAATTGTAGCATAAAGAAATTTGCCTTTTAAGTTGGGATTAGGATTAGAGACATTGAGGTAGAGTTGGCTGTAAACTTTTTTGGGATTTCTTATTTTTCAGGGAAGATTTTTATTTTCTCAAAAGTTGAGGATCTGAAATTTTAACTTGCACAATAAAATAATGGATCATCTCATAGTTGATTTATTTTATTTTTATTTTAAACGTGAGCGCTTTATTGGTAATTACGTGTAGAAAAATTGGCAAGTATAGAGACTTTGACCATTGGAAGATAAACTTGGCATGCATTTTGTGGGTACTTCATTAATAGTATATATTTAAGTATGTTCAATAAATTCTATTTTTTTTAATAACTCGTGCTACTTAGAATTAAAAAAAACTAGTTTTTCAGTTTTTTTCTTTTTTTTTTCCCTAAAAGCTGGAGCGGGACCGGTGAGGGTCTGCTTCAGTATCTGTGGTTCTTGATGCCCAAAACTTTTGATGGGAATGGGAATGGGAATGGAGGGATGGTGTAACTGCATAATTTGACGGCGGATGGTTTAACTGCCTTTGGGAAGCTGGTTTATCAAATACCCACCAGTTAGATTGGACATTTTTTTCTAAATACACTAATCCCTTGGTAAATTGGTGAACTGAAAAATTGAAGGAACAATTTGTATGTGTTTTGAGTGAGGTGGGATTACGTTTTGATATTTGTTCTGGTTTGGATGACTTTCTTATGTTAAGTAGTTCATTGTGGCTTGTCAGTGCTCCTAATAACTATTCCCTCCCTCTTGCTCATGATTTTGTTTTCTGTTACTTCAGGAAAATAACACACTTTTCTTTTGCTGAGAGTTGATTGGGATTGTACCTTTGCATGGCCATATTACTTTTTCAATGCATTGAGGAAGGAGAAACCAATCCTTTTTCTGGATGAAATTGTCTTTCCTAGGAGAATAACTTTTTAACTGGAGTAGGATATCATTGTTGCAAACTCATGCTATTTGTTTTGGAATTTGCTTTCTTTGCTATACCACTTTCTCTTCATAATAAGGTCTCTTATTTCTATTTGTTAAATTGAGTGGAACAAGTAGTATAATTTGTTAGGAAAAACTGTCTGATTACTCCTGACATTGTATGGAACCTGTGTCCATTGCTTCTAAGATTGTTTGTTAATTGTGTTAGAAAGGTAGAGAAGAGTTGTTTTGTGAAATATAATAGGACAACTACATATGTAAATAAACAAATTCTTTCTTGAAATCCCAGTATCCCATGTAAATGTAAGTTAGAACATGTCCTACTCTTGATAGAAGTGTGTTTATTGAAATTTTATACTTTTTCTATTTCACATTGTTACATAAATTTCCGAGAATTATCGCTTTCTTGTAGCCCATGCAGTCTGACAAGAACATTACAAATTTCAAGCTCTCCTCTGTCAAGATTGCTGAAATTTTTGTTCCTCATTTATGTAGCGTTTATTGTTGCAATGCATGCGCTATTGATGTAATATTTTGTTGTTTGTTCCGGCTCCTCTGGTTTTTGCAGCCTTTGGCAAGTGCATATGGACTTGCCAAACACAGGGATGGTCGTTGGGAATGGGCTATAGCTCCTGGTGTCTCACCGTCTCCAAGATATCAACATGCAGCTGTGGGTCTTGGTTTTTCTTTTTTCTTTTTCTTTGTGTTTGTATCTTAAAATTTTTATTGCATTCATTCTAGTTGTCTCTTTTGTTCTCAAAAGCTCAATTGCTTTCGCTTACAATGTTTCTAGGTCTTTGTTAATGCACGACTCCATGTGTCTGGAGGAGCTCTTGGAGGTGGACGCATGGTAGAAGATTCATCTAGTGTTGCAGGTACTTGATCTTGGTGTTTGAAAATTTGGACTTTTTGTTCGTTGATGAGCTGTGAATAGGACTTTCTGTTTTGTGGTATGCTATAATAGTTTCACTATTGTAGGTTGATTTCTTGAGTCACTGGGAATTCAAGAAATTGCTGGGGTTCTTGATGTGATATATCTCCTCGTCTCTGTATACTGATGTTTATAGCCATAGATTATTATACATACATGAAATATAGCTCAAAACATGTATTTATGTATTTGTGTTATTATATCCTGCATCTAGATGTTATTTATATTACTGAATTTTGGAGTATGTAGATGTAGCTGCTTATCAGGTACTGACTTTTGGAGTTTTGGGCTTATAAATAGTTTTCTCAGCTGTGTATGTTTGAAGTAACAGTTGGGTGAGAAGAATTATATGGTTTGGTGCTGTTATGGTATTTCTAGAAAGTACCAGCCTATAGGCATCTTACCTTTGTATTTTTTATACTACTTAAGATTAGGATCTGTCATTGATGCTGTGAAGGGCAGGGCTGTATAGTTAGACCTTTTAGGTGTGAAATTGGAGTATGGTGATGGTGTTAGTAGGGAGGTGGGGAACAAAGACATTAATGTTAAAGATCATGGAAGAGTGATAAGGTTTCTTAAGGGAAAGAATGATTACCCAAGGAAAAGTTGGAAATAAATTTAGTCTTCACACCACACTTATTTTTGGTGTCATTCCAGAGGTAAGGGTTGCATCACAAATCCTTACTAAGTATACTTTATTAAGAAGTTTCTTGTAGGGCTTGTTTTCATTTACTGAAAGGGCTTGCATGCATGTATATTAATTTTGCAGAATTTTGAGCAATTCTACTCTTTAACTGTATGATGTATCAACATAATTGTTGAGTGCTTCTGCTGGGAAGTGGTTTTGAGTGTGATACATTTAAGCATTCAATAAGTTTAATCTCCAAAAAATTCGCTGAAAATGATTTGGCCTCATCTTCTATGAGCTCTTAACAAATTGGGAGAGAGTTACTGATTTCTTTGCAATGTGGCTTTGGAGCTCAAAGCGTGGACAACAACTAGTCTAGGTGTTAAACCCTTTCTTTCTTGTCAACAATCATGTGATGGTTCTAGATGTACCACTCTTTTTTCTTTCCCCTCTCCCTTTGTGCACTAATCACATTGGTGCGATTATTGTGTCATTGGCTTGAGCAAATGGCTGCTATTTGCAATTCTCGCTCTCATTCTCTAATTGTGTTTTGTTTAACATGCTGCTATTAGGATAACATGGACTTCTCTTTCCATTTAGGGAGAAGATATTGATATCATTCTTTTTATTCTTTATTATTTAACTTTGAAGCTGGTGTTATTTAAACTGTTTTAGCTTTATTTCTACTCACTGGTATGTTTGTCTGAAATCGATAACAGTGAAGCTTAAAGACAAAGAGACATACTAACGCACTAGAAATTCTGGAATTATTATTTTTGCTAAGATGATATTAATTCCATTATGTTTTTCATGCTGAGTAATGTATGTTTCATGAGATGCTCCACCTGGAGAAATCTTACTGGTCTTTCATTTCCTTCTGTTTTTAGTGTTGGATACTGCAGCAGGAGTTTGGTGTGATACAAAGTCTGTTGTCACTAGTCCTAGGACTGGCAGATACAGTGCTGATGCAGCCGGTGGAGATGCTGCAGTTGAGCTGACAAGGCGTTGCAGGCATGCAGCTGCAGCAGTTGGCGACTTAATATTTATATATGGTGGCTTACGTGGTGGTAAGATTACATTCAATTTTATAATTTTTATTAGTTTTTTCAGTTTCTCTTGTATTTCCCAGAAAGCTATTAATTAAAGAATATTTGTCGTCGTTGTTCATTGCTGTGATAAAGAAGCGTATCACCTGTTTAGACTTTAGAAACATCTCCTGTCATACAGTCCGGTATTGCCAACAGACTTCTGGGGGGAAACTGATGTATTCTGGTTTCCTGATCCCGAGTCTGCCATCTTTTTTTTCCTTGTGGTTGACATAGATATGATGCTGAAACATTGACTTAATAAATCTTCAAGTTGTATGTTTATTATACTATTTGGATTGAATTAGTCAAAGAGGGGATGTGTTGGCAAGGGAGAAATAGTCACTTTTCAGAAATTTGGAAGAATCGCTCGATATCAAGTGAGTTTTGTGTCAATTTGAAGAATCTGGCTATGGACATTGATTGATAACAAATTATAGCCTGATTTAGGTTGATGATCAATAGACAATGACTTCAGATTGGAAATGTTTAGATGACACGCTACTAGGGTTGGCAGGAATATATTTGACTTGTTATCTCCAGTTTAAGATTAAGATTTTCATGGGTTAGTGTATTGAATCAATACATGCTGTTGTCCCTTGAGATTTGACTCTGTTAAAAAAAATCTAGACTTGGGGTTAATTTTTGGGTACTTGGAAAGCAAGGAAAGACTTGATAGCAAATGATTTAATTTCACAAAAAGTTGTCCCTCTACAAGGCCAATACACTTACCTAAATGATAAGAACTGGAACTGACATTTTCTTGCTCTTGCAATGCTAGAATGTTATTTGCTGATTTTCCTTCTTCCTGCCCACACCACCACTGCGGTGCTGCCACGCCCCCAACCCGAAATTTCCAAGCATTCATCTTGGATTTAGCAAGCCTGCAAATTGCAGTCAGTCTTAGAAGCTAACAGTTGGCCACATAATAGCGCATAGTATTATCATTGATGGAATGGCATAGTAATGTATTTTTCTTCTGCTTTAGGGGTGTTGCTTGATGATCTCCTTGTTGCTGAAGATTTGGCTGCTGCCGAAACAACAACTGCAGCTTCACATGCAGCTGCAGCAGCGGCAGCTTCAAATGTGCAGTCTAGGTTACCTGGAAGGTATGGATTTGTTGATGAAAGAACAAGGCAAACAATACCTGAAGCAGCTCCCGATGGTTCGGTTGTACTGGGAAATCCAGTTGCTCCGCCAATTAATGGTGATATGTATACTGATATCAGCACTGAAAATGCCATGCTCCAAGGAACCAGGTGACATGGTTTAGTTTCTGTAGCTGTCATGACTGCAATGCATTGCAGGCTTTGCTCTTTGAAAAGTTTCTCATTTGGATTACTGTGCAGGAGATTGACCAAGGGTGTCGAGTCTTTGGTTCAAGCATCAGCTGCAGAAGCTGAGGCTATCAGTGCAACATTAGCTGCTGTCAAGGCACGGCAAGTTAATGGAGAAGTTGAACTACCTGACCGGGATCGTGGGGCAGAGGCTACCCCTAGTGGGAAACAGATGATTAAACCTGATTCTGCTGGTTCCAATAGCATTGCACCAGCTGGAGTGCGGCTGCATCACAGAGCTGTCAGTATAAAATTTTGACCAGCATGTTATTACCATCACGGTTTTGTCATCAAGATGACTAATTACTTGCAACTTCATGCCTGACATGATCTGATACTTTTCCAGGTGGTTGTAGCTGCAGAGACGGGTGGGGCTTTAGGTGGCATGGTCCGACAGCTTTCCATTGACCAGTTTGAAAATGAAGGCAGGAGGGTCAGCTATGGCACTCCTGAGAGTGCAACTGCTGCAAGGAAGCTATTAGATCGCCAGATGTCCATTAATAGTGTTCCAAAAAAGGTAAACATAGTTTTAGAAACTTGACACTGAACTCCTTTTGACCAAGTCAATGGCTTTGGAGAGCACATAATTTTTTATTTGTTTATTCGTATTGAAAGAGTTGAATGGCTCATTTATCTATTGATGTCAAATGGTCATGTCATCTTGTGTATTTATTTAAAAGCCACTCACTTGTCTTTAACCATGATCTCCTTTATGATTACTAAGAACCTTGTGTCTTTCCACTGGAATTTTGTTAATGATTTGAATTTTGAAAGAGAAAGGTCCAGCTTTTTCGGGTTATTTAACTCATCAGATCTGGTCTCAACTGAGGTTTTAGTTGTGAATATACATTAGTTTTGGAGGGTAGTAAGACCATTTGTGGAAGATAAAAGTTTTGTAGTCAATGAAGACTGCAATTGATATCTGTTTAAGCAACAGCAGTGGCTGTCTAAGTTTCTGTCATGTGAAACCTGACAAATGGAGCTTGATGCCCATTGCAAGAGGTGTTATTTATTTCCCTTGTAAATTTGAGACAGTCGTATTAGTCTCTTTAATTCCTTTAAAATCATTAAATATCATGGTTTTGGGACCGTTAGGATGCTTCTCGTGTGATGTTCAATGGCTGAATGATGAAGTGTGATTGTGCTTGTTAATACGATTTGGGACCCAAAACTATGATGCATAATTCCTTTTTCTTAACAGTTTTATTCGTTATCATTTGTATAACATTCTTGTAAATAGTACCTCTAGATTTTGTTTTATATCATTAAGTTCCTTTAGTGGTCTAGGTTAGTGCCTCCACTAGAAATTTGTTTCATAGCATTTCTAGATGTTAAATTCATCTACCTTCAGAGGTTGTGACAGAAGATAGCTTTGTGTTTGCTAAGTCTTCAGATCTTCTAATGTACTAAAAATAATGTCCAACATTGCTTTGTTGCATTACAATTCTCTACTTGCATGAGATGTGAGCTTCGAAAGTTTCATTCTGTACTTAAAGATGACAAGATGTGTTTTATTCCATGGTTCTTTTTGTTGGACGGCAAGAAATATTTGCATAAGATGTGAGCTTGGGAAATTTGTGGCTGTATTCTCACAGCAATGGGGATGTATATTCTCCGGGTACCATGAATTTGTGTCTGAGATAGGAATTGACCCAACTAGATTATGTTCAAACTCAAAATTGTTTTCCTTGTCAGATTCTATTTTTCTTCGATTATCTGATATTTTGGACACTTATGTTAGAAGAGACAAAGTATTGTTAAATGGTGTACAACTTTACAAATATCTTTTGTTAACTTGGGTAACTAGTAGTGCCTCTGCTTGCATGGATCTCTGTTTTGCATAATACATTCAGTAAGATTTTTCCTTTTTTTTTTTTTTCTCTCTCAGGTGATAGCGCATCTTTTGAAGCCTCGAGGCTGGAAGCCTCCGGTCCGCCGACAATTTTTCTTAGACTGCAATGAAATAGCAGACCTTTGTGACAGTGCTGAGAGAATATTTTCTAGCGAACCAAGTGTCTTACAGCTTAAGGCTCCTATCAAGATATTTGGTGATCTGCATGGGCAATTTGGGGATCTTATGCGCCTTTTTGATGAGTATGGTTCACCTTCAACTGCTGGAGACATTGCGTAAGTATTTTTGTTATTTTTTTCTTTGCTTATTACATACTATTTGGTATGGTTCCTCATTTAAAAAGTATTATCCTTTATTTTTTTCTGCCTAAATTAACACTCACATGTGAGCTACTGATTCTGCATGTTTCTTGTATTATGTGCATGTCATTAGTTCACTGTTGGACATTTTTATGATGCTACTTTTGTACGAATGAATGCCAGGTACATCGACTATCTATTCTTAGGAGATTATGTTGATCGGGGTCAACACAGCCTGGAGACAATCACACTTCTGCTTGCCTTGAAGGTTTTTTTTTTTTTTAATTATTAATAAATATGGTTTGCAAAATCATTAATCTTTCTGATGTTCGATTTGTCTTGGAGATTCATGCGTGTTATGTAAATGTTGCAGGTTGAATATCCAAACAATGTTCATTTGATTCGTGGGAACCATGAAGCTGCAGATATTAATGCCCTTTTTGGCTTCCGGATTGAGTGCATTGAGCGTATGGTATTGCATTTTTGTATTTCAAAGATGTCTCTTCACTTTTTTATCAACTGGTGAGGTACTGAACTAATGCCTTGCGCAACAGGGTGAGAGAGATGGAATTTGGGCATGGCATAGGATAAACCGTTTGTTCAATTGGCTTCCCTTGGCAGCTCTAATTGAAAAGAAAATCATCTGTATGCATGGTGGTATTGGTCGGTCAATAAATCACGTTGAACAGATTGAGAATCTTCAGCGTCCAATTACCATGGAAGCAGGCTCCATTGTGCTTATGGATTTATTATGGTCAGTGCATTTCTATTCCTTCTCATTTTCACTAATGTTCAGGTTTTATGTTTCATTTTGAATGATGCTTAGCTATGCATTCTATTAGGTCCGATCCAACAGAAAATGATAGTGTCGAAGGATTACGACCAAATGCCAGAGGTCCGGGCTTGGTTACTTTCGGGGTGAGTGTTTTTTTAGTTTCTATTTTCATTTTATCATATTACGTTTCAAGTTGAAACTAGTATATATATGCACAAGTACTATAGGCTGCTAAAATCTGTTCACAGTTGTAGTACCACTCTTGTTTCAGTTGTTGCATCAAGGGTTTGCAATGCGCTATTTTATTTGTCAAAGAAAATTTGGCACCTTGTATTTTTTGCTTGGTTTTGTTTATTATGCTCATTTAAGAAAATTTGCTACTGCAGCCTGATCGAGTTATGGAATTTTGCAACAACAATGATCTTCAGTTGATTGTACGTGCACATGAATGTGTAATGGATGGCTTTGAGCGTTTTGCCCAGGGACATTTAATTACACTTTTCTCGGCTACCAATTACTGTGGTACAATGCCTGGCCTTATAAATTATTTATGTAGTATGGGAGCAACACAGATGCTGAGCCTTTTAAAAATTTGTTTATTGCTTCTTCTACAGGTACAGCAAATAATGCGGGAGCAATCTTAGTTTTGGGTAGAGATCTTGTGGTGGTTCCAAAACTTATTCATCCTTTACCACCGGCAATTTCGTCACCAGAGACATCACCCGAGCGCCATATAGAAGATACTTGGATGCAGGTGCTACTGCCTTTCAAAACATATCTGTCTGAACTGTGGTGTGAGATTTTTCCTTTTAATTTATTGTACAAAGGTTCTCAGTACTTATTTGTTTATTGGTTTCAATGAGATCAGGAGCTAAATGCCAACAGACCTCCGACACCTACTCGAGGCCGTCCTCAAAATGATCGCGTTGCTTTTATGTAGTCATCTGTCTCCGTACAATTGCTTCCATATATTCATTCCAGGCTCATGCTACCACCTGGAGTTCTGGTGTTCTGTATAGAGCATGATGCCATATACAGGAATTCTTGAACATGCATGCTATATCTGTTACGCATGACATTTGAAGGCTTTCTGAAATTTTGGTTTTCGCCCCACATGGTAGGCCTTGAAATGACGAACGTAACTTTCTAGAACCAGACTGCAGGCAGAGGAAAGGATTTGTTTGGTTGATGCACAACAAAATTGCAGTTTGTAACATCCGCCTCTTGTAAATTGAGCCACATGCAGCAGGTAGATTGTCAGTCATTGGTTGTTTCTTCTTCTAATGGGTTGGTAGTGCTGGGTATTTTTCTCATTAGATTTTTTTTATATATTTTTTGTCCCTCGTCTTAGGTTAATATATTCCTTTTTCTTTTAACTTCATGAGGACGCGAGGTCCTTGTATGTTATGGTGAGATATATATAAAATCTTTGTGGGCATCCTTGTATCATAGAGGTGTTGCTTCGTGTAGTTGTCAATTCTGCTTTGTACAATGTAACAATCGTGTGAAGATAAGTAAACATTTTGGTCTTTGATATATTATTTTGGAAGTTTTGATCAGTGTCCTTGTTTCATGGAAGAATTTACAGTTTGGAACGTTCAATCAATCTGGTTTTGGAAATTTTTTGCTGTTTTCTAATTAATGTTGAAGAATGATATGAACAATTAAAATGTTGATAGGTGAATAAGAATGATATGAACAATTCAAATGTTGAAAGGTGAATAAGCTTAACGCTCTTCGCATGGGTGAAAAAAGTGGAAAACAGTGTATTCGTCTAATCCAGCCCCAAGATATTTTTTATTCAATAGAAATGGCACCTGGCAAGCTGCTGTCCATTTGCCCGTACGGGCTGTGTATGAACGATGAAAAAAGCTAGCAATTAGTATGCATCCATGTAATGATCTATAAAACCTCATGTAACTCAATAATATGCATTATACACTCTTCTTCAATCATCCTCCCTAATTAAGATCAGAAATCCCAAACGGGGATTAAGTCAATACTAAATAGCTGTTCCGGCTTGCTTTACGAGGCAAATGGCAACCGTTAAAGAGGCTCTTTTCCGACACAATAATATGCCTTCATACACACGAGGGCACAAAATCATACAATTCTGGTATAAATCCAAAATCATACAATTCTGGTGTAAATCCAGAGTCATCTCCACCTCCGAAGATGCCATGGGTAGTTGCCAATCACAGTCCTCAGCACTGAATCGGTTAACCTCGCTTTACAGGCCTCTGAACATAAGATTTGTTGGGATCCTCAGTTTTAAGCTTTGGAGGTCGAATTTCTCCTTTCTTACCCTGCATAAACAAAAATAAGAAAATTAGGCTTCCAAGAAATCCTGGCTTTCATGACAAGATCTCAGTTGTTTTATCCAAAAGAGCAGAACTAGTATATTATCTCACCTTCTTTCCCGTCTTCATGAAATCTCTCCAACTTGAAACCTGAAAGATAAAATGACAAGGAATGAATACCAAACAATTCAAATTGATCCAAAGAAAAGATAATATGTGGAACTTTGTTATCCACATTATGCTCCCTCACAAATGGTGAGCAGCAAAAAAGTTGAGGGACGAAAAATGCATGGCATGGTATACCCGCTGTTCTCTTGTTCCTTCCCATTGCTCCTCATGCTCACGCTTTCTTTTCCACATTTCTTTTTGTTCTTCTTCATCCTTCTTCAATCTACCTTCCTCTTCAGATATCTACTTGAGAAAAAAGAAAAAAAAAGACAAAATTAATGTATAGCTTTACGATAGAGGCTAAAGAAAACAAGAAATATTATGAGCTTCTATTTTACCCTCATCTGCATTTTCCTCCTTCGCCATTCTTGTTGCGTTAATATTTCTCTAACCTTCAATTTCAGTTCCTGCTGAAACTCCTCTGACTGTTCATATTGTTGTTCATACTTCCCCTAGGTTATTAAACAACATAAGTCAATAGGTATCCAAAAAAGTACAAACAATTTAATCAGGAAAAAAAGACAATATTAGTATCGATTCGCCAACAAGCAAGACATAAAATTGAAAGAAACCAAATTGAGTTGCCAGAACAACAATCATTTCTAAAGCCACGGTCCAGAGTTTTCACAACGTTGGGATATTGGAATAAGGTAGAGATCATTTGATTACTGAAACGCATTGTTGCCCCCCTGTATTTCTCATTTTTCATTGAAAACTTCGATAGGTACTACTTAGTATAAGAGCTTTGCCCAAAATAAAACTAACAGAAGAAACTTAACTAGGATAGCGTTACTCAATTTTCCTGATTTTTGAATCAGTGTAAATAGATTTGCACGGTAAAACAGGCAACTTTTAATTGAACTACATTGACTTTCAGTACACCTGTTTAAACCCACATATAATGATTTCATTTTTGGATCAGGACAAGAAACCTCTGAAGGTCAAAAAAGTAGTGGAAGCCCCATCGCCCTTTTGGTAATAAAGAGAATTTAAAGCCACCCAGGTAATGAAGTCATCATGCCACACCATTTACTCCTTACACAGTTCAAAAACAGCAAATACCCTAGAATGTGTAGAAGCTCCCAGCCATTTGAACTTACCTGGTATAATGCAACCCTCAACCTTGACAAACATTAAGAAAATATTGCCAACCTTCATCTGGAAATTGTTTTAACTAAATCTAGATATCCAACTTCAAAAGGAGTTCATTCAGCTATACTAATCTAGAATAACTGAAAAGCATATATGTAAACAAAATATATGGAGGACACTAGCAAAAGTTAAGCCTCTTATACCTCATCAACTAATGATTTTATTTTCGAAGCTGCATCTTTCTTCAACTGCTTCTTTCTTTTTGCTCTAAGTTCACCTGCAGTTCACACAAATTAGGTACAAGTACTTTTCTGAATAATATAAATAGCATGGGGAAAAGAAAATAATTTAAAACAAAATGTTGTGATTCTATTCTTAAACAGGAATAAATCAAAATGGGATTTAGGGATTAGGCCAAAATCAGAATTTCAAAATAAGACAGTACAAAATAAGGCCATGCAAATGGAAAATTTAGCAGTAAATTTTCAACATGAAAGAGTAAAAAATGAATCTACAAGCAGAATGCACCATCACTAACCTGTAAAAATGATAAGAATAGTTTATTAGAACTTGTAGTTACCTTTTGCTGCATGGACCTGGGTTAGAATATAGTCCCTTTCTTGTTCATCTGATAATAGTTGCTGGGCTTTTGCCAATGCTGGTCACAAGTCAACAACATTATGTCGGTGAACAACTCAAATCATAAACTTGCATAAAAAGATAATCCTAACAGAATCTTATCCATTGCCTTGATCAACTACATAATTAGCTTCAATATTACTCTATTGTTCTACAGACATGAATTAATCCATGCCTCACTTAATAAACAACATTCATTCAGTACAAGATCACAATATTCTACATGGTTTCAACGTTAAATGCAACCATAGAAGTGATAGCATAAAAACTTCAAGCATGTTCAGTTACTGATAAACTTAAGATACAAGTCAGCTGCTGTAATATCTAAAATATACACCTGCACCCAAGGAAACATTTAATTTCCTCCCCGATACCTAGGAGCTGGTAAACTGATGCTACACAAACAAATTAATAGGTGCAATTTCAATATGCACAGTTATGAGAGTGTGAAGGCCGATGTTTTGAATAGAGAATGGGCATGAAAAAGTAATCACACATAAAAAGTCATAAATATTCAAACTAACAAAAATCCAACACTAAGCTAAGGTGAATGAGTGACGCCGCACACACCAGAGTTTAAAATGAAAGCTGGATCATCTTGTAAGTTATAGGAAATTTAACAGAGGAAAAGGAGAAAATGCATTCTATACCCACACAGACAAATAAGTTTACACTAGAGTGAAGATAAATGTAAGTTCATGAAGGGTAAAATAGAAGATAAAAAGTCCGTGAAATTTCAGCACTCATGAAGAAATCTACCAGTAACATCCCTACTCCGAGGATTTTTTTACTGTCAAATGTGCAGTTTACTACTTCAACAGATAGTATTTGCACCCCTTCAAAATTCCTTTTTTCTAACTCCAGACAGACCATGGCATCAGAAAAAATGGTATATCATTGACTACATAATTCTATCCTTCAAATTTCCATAACTAGCATGATCAGCCATACCAAAGTTCTCACAAATTGCCCCAAAAAGGTCCAAATTCAAAAACCATAAAAGGAACTCTGGCAGTTAAACAAGAAGAAAAATCACAAAAGAAGCACCGAACTGAGAGCTTAGAAGTATTAAAAATGATTTTTCCAATTATCGAAGTCTTAAATCAAATTGTCTGAACTTTTCATTTCATTGATCCAAAATCTAGACCTGGAGTCTTTCATAACAACATTGATAATAGCAAAACACTCTCACTCTAACGCAGTGCAAATTCTTTAGTACCTAATCTTAAAGGTTTCCACACAATGGCACTCCACTACCTCCCAAGAATATGCTAACATCTTGTGTCCTTGCTATAAATAGATCTTCCCAGATGTGAAAACAATAATAATAGAGTTTGTCATTTGTCACAAGGGAAATCATACTAAACAAGCCCTGCATAGTCAACAGTTGTCATCTTCGGAGGAATTCATTCCAAGCATGGTTCTCAACTCAAGCAGAGTTACTGGATAATCTATTGAAACAAGGAACACCTTCACATTACAAGCCTAAGATTGATGATGGCAGCAACTATCAATAATACGTCATATGACTTCAAAGAAAAAGTATCTATGTTAGTTTCTCGAAAATCTTTCAGCATATACCATAAATTCCCAACAAACACTATTCTCTCTCTCCAACTTATCTCAGAGCATCCTCCTAATGTCACTGCCTAGCCTATACCACATACTCCAGACTCTTCAAGTAACAAAAAACAATCAGGGGGAAAAAAAAAGGCGTGTACAGCACCAAACGTGCTACCTCATTTGTGGTCTCACAAACTAAACTTTTAAACATTTAGCAGTGCTCCCACATAATTAAAAGTTAAATGATAAGCAAGATATCACATTCTCTTATCGGCAGTAAAGATAATAAGCATAGACCTATTTACCTCCAAAAGCTTCCTTTGCTTGTGGATGCTTGCACTTATCAGGGTGAACCAGCAAGGACAGCTACAAGCATTACACATTAAAACATGTAAAAACAGCTGCAATTATCGATATCAATCAATTCTAAAATCATTTTTATCTAAGCAACGAAGAAGAAGAATCTACCTTGCGATACTGCTTTTTTATATCATCTGGAGTTGCATCAAATGGTAGGTTTAGATACTCAAATGGATTAAGCTTGAAGCACGAAAGAATCCTGTATTTATCATCACGCCATTAAAACTTCAAAAGATATTGGATGATATTATAAAGCTATATATATATATATATAGACACACACGTGAAAAAACCCTAATTGCGACATAACCAGAGAACTGGTAACCTAAAAATATCGTTAAAATGAATCTCTTAAAATTTAGATTCAGAAATTAAACGAAACAAAGAGATGATACAAAATTTCGCGACAAATTAACCTAAGCACTTCGTTATCTCTTTCAACTTCACTGACTTCGGCAAAGAAGCTCTTGAGAAGCAAATCATCATCGGCTGCTGTTGATGCTGACGTGTCTCCCATCGCTGCGGTTTAGCTTGATACAATTAGAAAGAGCTCGCGCTTTCTTTATCTGTGGCTCTGTCTTGGCTTTGATTTTCTCGTAGTAGGAGCTTTGCCACGAAATTAACAGACACCTAACTGAAGGGACGGTTCATTTTGTGATTTGGTTCGGCCTAAACAGCGTATCCGACTCGATTTGGTTGGACCGGCTCAGTTTTGTAAATCTAGAGTTCGGATTAGTTTTATAATTTGGATTTTGGGCGAGAGGCCCAAACTATAAACCAAATTAAATCAGTAGGGCTAGTTTTGTTTGAACTTTGAAGCAAAAAGTGTTTTGGTTTGGATTGGTCTAGGGTGTAAATTTTCTAAATACACAGTATGAGCCATTTGGAGCCCATTATTAAATAATGAACGCGCCGAATTGAAATGGAATAGCATTAACCAACAAATAAGAATGGCAAAAAAGCCTGCGTCGGTCCATTCTCACGAGTTTTGGGTCAATCTTTATATATGAGGGTTTACATAACAGATTTGAAAAAAAGTTCGGGTCAAGTCTTTTATTTTTTAAAAAAAATTTATAAATTAAAATAATAAATTTAAATTTAAAAAATAGTGGAAAAAAATAAGGTTAAATTCTTAATTATTATCAATAATGAATCAAAAATTATAATTATAATATTAAATTATCTTTTAAGTGTTAATTAGTTAAGAGAGTGCTTAAATTAAAGAATTCAGTATTAAAAAATTTAATCTATAAAATTTTATTTTATTTTGAGATATTTATTTTTTCTTAATTCATTATTAATTATAGCAACTTAATTATTATTAACTTATTTCAAGCTAATAACTTTTAAAAAAATTTAAAAAAAATAAGTAAAAATTCAAACTCGACCCAAGACTAACCCAACATGTAGTAGGCCCAGCCTAAACCTTTAATTTACCAACCCTACCAACAGATTTATTTTTTTGGCTCAAAAGAGTGTCTTTGGCAATTTGTATTAAATTAAAACACTTATGTAAATTTATGTTTCGTTACAATATTTAGTTGTGTTGCACTGCAGTAAAAAGGTGGTTAGTGGAATAAAAGGAGCATAAAATAAAAGCACGGGCAGTGGGTTGTGTTTTAGGCTATATTGGACTAAAACACTTTTCATAATTTAAATATAATCATTTTACTTTATTATCCAATAATTTATAATCGTTTATTGATATTTTATATTATTATTTAAATGAAATTTTATTTAAATATTAATTTATATTTAAATAAAATTTCATTTAAATAATAATATAAAAATATCAATAAACGTTATTATTTAATAATTTATTATTTACTAGAATACTAAATTTAAAAATAAATTTAAATTAAATAATTATATTCGATATTACTAAATAAAAATTAATTTATAATTAAATTGAAAATATAATATAACATAATTTACAGTATATTATATTATTTTTCTTAGTACAATATATTATATTTCTTATTTTTATTTATAATTATATTATATTTATAACACAATATAGTATTAAATTATAAGTTTCATTTATATAATAATAATAATTATTATTATTATTATAATAGTTTATTATTTGGTAATAGTATATTATTAAATCATTTTTATGTTATAAAAATTAATACTATAACACTAACATTTTAATAAATTTAAATAATAACAATTTAATGTTTTTAAAATTTATGGTCATTAAGAAATTTTTAATGGATTTTAAAACATGAAAAGGGACATATTTAATTTCAACAAACAACAGTGTTTTGATCGTTTTTCTTGTAATATTGTTATGATATTTATTTTTATATATAGATTATATATGTATATAATTAGAAATTTGCTTACGCATAGCTTAGGCGAACTAAATTTCCTTTAAACACATCACATGTTTTACGTTGCGCTCAAAAAGGATGATCATACACTAATTAATTAACATCATAATATAATACACTATAAATATCTATCACACTCATAACCTTAACCTAAGTGGCAATGGAACAGCCCATATCAAAGCAAATGATTTTGTTCCCCAAAATAAACATCAAGAGAAAGCCAGATATGACTCATACTCAAACTCCATTGGCCAAGTAATTGCACAAAGCAAAATAAAGTAAATTCCCCATTATAATTCAGAGACCGAAAAAGATATTGACACAGCGAAGTCAAAGATGATGCCAAGGTTTTTGTTTACGTACTAACACCGGAATTCATATAAATATATATAAACAAAACAAAAAAATTAACATTAACATCAACATATATATATAACACTGTTTATGTCATCTCTCTTTCTCTTTGATAGTTTTCTGAATTTGTTCTTTTATTTGACTACAACCCCTCAGAGTGGAAATTGGGGGAAAAAAAAAGAGAAAGGTAATTAAGTAACAATAATTATATGATAACAACAATAATAATGGATACTAGGAAAATAATATTCATGGTGTGATTGTGGTCGTGATGATCCTCAGGAAGTGGCAATGGCAGTAAGGCTCCCAAAACAAAAGAGATCTTCTTGGCTCTTTGCAACTCTTTACCGAAGGAACCCAGTAATCTCCTTTGTTTCCTCTCAAGGACTAGTAGCTGTTGTTGCTCTTGATTACTATTACTTCCCATTGAGTTCTTGGGGAGAATGAGCTTGTTATTGTAATCGTTGTGGTTTATGTTGTTTTTTGTTGCCACCGCCGCCGCCGCCGCCGCCTTTGCTTTGAGCTGCCGTCACGGGCTTGGGCCTCCAATAGTACTCATAAGCATTGAAAGAGACTCCACCGCCAGCACCTCCTCCTCCTCCGCCAGCAGCGGCCACCACGGCTGCTTCCGTCGCCGCTTCAGTCCCATCCCCCTCCGCCACGGCCCGTGCTTTCGGGATCATCCGGGGCATCGGCGGGAGTGACTTTGCTAATATGGTTGGCTTAATATCATTCTCCACCTCGTCAAATTTGACCACCTCATTAAAATTGTTAGGCCACGTTGGGTCTCTATTTGCTAGACCCATTAGAGAACTCAACCTGTGGACATTAATCACTCTACTTGACAGGAGCTTTGGTGGTGCTTGGTCCATCGCGAATGCTGCTTCCTTCTCTTCCTCCTCCTCTGCTTCGTCTTCATCTTCGCTTTCCACATATTCGTCGTCGTCGTCATCATCAAAGTTCTCAAACTCTTCTTCCATTTCTTCCATTTCTTTCACTTCCTCTTGTTCAATCTTGGGGACGTACTTGCTCTGTACTGTTGACGAAAGTGAGCACCAAGGCGGGCCATTTTGGCGCTGAGCTAGGAAGTTGTTAGTGGAAGGAACAGAGACAGCTTCAAGAACCAATCTGCCATTATCGCGACGAGACTGCATGCGAATGGATGACGCTCCATTGCCGCGTGAAGGAATCGGAGGAGGGAACGACCGTTGTTGTCGCTGTTGCGCCAGCGGTTTCCTGCCCACAACGTAGTTGTACTTGGGGATTGACATTGCTTCAAATGCAAAACTCAAACTCTGTTCCACTCTCTCTTGTTGTTCTTGCTCAGTTTCTTTATCGTCGTCGCCGGATTCGGATGCGGGGTAAGACGAGAACCCCTCGGAGCCGGTCTCGGATCCGAGGCTTTCGGTGCAGATTTCAAGGCTCTTCTCGCTCAAAGAACTTGCTGATCTTTTCACAAGTGGGTGAATGTAAGGAGGAGGCAGGGGTTTGTTGTCGGTGATCTCTTGTGACTTTTGGTGGATGATTGAGCTCCACATGTCGAATTGGCCTTGCTTTTGATGATCAAGCTCTTTCTTCTTGGCCACCTCTTCTTGAATTGAGCTCCAGATGTCGAATTGGCTCCTCGGCTCGTCAATATTCGTCTCGTCACTGTCTTCCTCTTGTTCATCTTCTGATGACGATGAGTCTGCGATGGAACAGATTGAAAATTCTTCAGATGAAGCAATCTTCTTCATGGGAGAGAACCCATGTTGGGTTAGCCATTTGGTGGATGACATGTGGTCAGCTGATAGGGTTCTTCGGAGTGAAGAAGATGAGTTAGTGCTTCGTTCATCACAAGTATCGGAGCCAAGAATGGAACCGATTCCTTGATTCTTGGTGATGACCATCGCCTCTTCTTCGAATCTTCAAGGTTGAAGATAAGCGAAAGCTCCTGCTTACAGAAGACATATCTGACGATGATGATAGCAACGATGGTTTGAATCACACACAAATTTTAGCTGCACAAAAATAAACAATGAGCAAAAGCTGGTTGTAGGTATTATATGTAGCTGCCACTATTGAGTGCTAAGTAACAAATGACAAGTTACAAAAGATAACATGATATGATATGCAAAGGATGGATAATTTGTTGAGTGTTTTTTATGACTTTTACCTCAAAAAATGCAACAGCATCCAACAGAGGTCTGCAAAGAGACCACTGGGTGCAAGTTGCTGATGATAGAGAAGAGAAAACTTGATGAAGATTAGATGATGATGATGATGAAGAAAGCTCAGATGTGTTTTGTGTTTTGTGTCTGAAGAAAGAATTTCAAGAGCTGATGAGTGGCTTCGATGGCAATGAGAGGAGGGAATGCGAGGGTATTTGTAGGACGGGAAAAAAGCCTAGGGAAACCGTGTCTCCTGGGACCCGCCATACGCCACCATAAAAATACTCTCTTGTTATATTATTATATTATCACTTAATATTATGGTTTACAGTTTTTCCCTTATCAGAAAAGTTGGCGTAATCATATATTCAGATAGTGAGATTTGATATAACGTTTGTACAAGTAGAAATAGTTGCAAATAGATGTCGGTTCGTACACTTAATCGAGGACAAAGTAAAACACTGATACCAATTTATTGCTATTTCTATAAAAATTCTATCAATATTATGTCGCTTTAGCATTTTTTTGAATTTTTTAAAAAAATTGGGTATTAGAGGAAAAAAAATACATAGGGTATAGATAAAATAAATAAAAAAAGCTGCACATGAAGAATTTTAAGTCCTTGACAATGATGAATCGAGCCTTACACATGAAGCTCGCGTGAGATATAATTTTCGTTTCCAACTAGTTTATGGGTTAGGGTCCTTACTACCAAATATAGAATTGACCCCCTCAATTTGCCTCATGAGCTTCCTACCCGTTATGGCTCTCATTTGTGGAAATCTCTTGGGCATGTTTGGAGTGAGGTCCTTGCGAGCAGGCGTTGGTGTTTGGGAGATGGTCTATCTGTTCGCTTTTGGTGGGATCTTTGGGTTACTGATAATATTCCCTTAATAGCCTACGCAATTGATTCCATCCTGTGGAAATTCTGGATTGCAATGTGGCTGATTTCGTTGATGAAAATGGGAGCTGGTGCTGGTCCAGCTTTGAGCAGTATCTTCCTAACAATATTATCCTTCAAATAGTAGCTCTTCATTCCCCTTCTCATGTGAAGGGCATGGATACCATTTTTTGGGCCCATTCGAAACATGGTGAGTTTACTACAAGCTTTGCTTATTTGACTCTCTCTGGTTACAACTCAGCTGTTGAGGATCAAACTTAGAGGTTGATATGGACGTGGAAAGGCCCTCAGAACGTGTGAGTCTTCTTGTGGCAAGCCTTTCATGCAGGGTTGAAGACTAAGGCTGAGCTGACGGCATCTTCTCACTTCGACTTGTTGTGACCAATGTGGGGCTTTATGTGAGGATGCCATGCATGCTCTACGTGATTGTCCTTTGGTTAAGCAGTTTTGGCTCAACATCATCCCCATAAGTCAATGACAAGGTTTTTTTAACGCTCGATTCCACCATTGGCTACGCTCGAATTTGGTTGATGATAGTAGAATGGGAGATGTTTCAAGTTGGGTTGTTTTCTTTGGTTTTGCATTATGGAAGATTTGGTATTAGAGGAACCAGTTTCTTTTTAACCAAACCAAGATGAATTGTGCGGCTTTGTTAGTGGATGTCCATTCAATAGCTGAGGAGACGCATAAGCTTCATAACAGCCCCTTGGTCACAAGGAGCATTAGAATAAATAAGTGGATTTCTTGGCATCCTCCTGAGTGGCCATGGTGTACTTTGAACACGGATGGTGATCACAAGTTTGATGGGATTTCTAATGCAGGCGGTCTGATTCGGGATCACTCAGGGCGTTGGATTTCTAGTTTGGGATGATGATTGGCTCTTGCTCTATTATGGTGGCAGAACTTTGGGGCATGTATAAAGGACTTAAGCTTGCTTGGGACTCATGCATCCGTAGATTGAAAGTTGAATCAGATAGCTTGTGCGTTACTTAATTGGTGGCTGGATCATCAATGATGTCTAATGAGTGTGCTCCCTTGGTCCAAGCTATTAAGGATTATCTCAAATTGGATTGACATGTCTCTATTGTCCATATTTACGGAGAAGTTAATTTTGCTGCAGATTATATAGTGAATCTCACTTTTTCTCTTCCTCTTGGCTTTATTGTGTACCCTACCCTCCCTTTGGGTGTTCGATCTCTTTTATCTCATGACTTTTACGGGGTTTCTTACCCCGTTCTGTTTCCCTTTAGCTCTTTTTAGAGCCCCAGTTAAATTAAAAAAAAAAAAAGCTACACACGCACACTCTATACTCTACTGCATGTGATGAGAGTGTGTGTGAGAGTTGAGAGTTGAGAGTGAGTTAAATTAAAAAAAAAAAAAAAAAACTGCACACGCACACTCTCTACTCTACTGCATGTGATGAGAGTGTGTCTGAGAGTTGAGAGTGAGATCATTGCTCCTTTTTTTCTTTTTCCTTCTCACTAGTAGAGAATAGAAAGCAAAATTGTGGGAGATTTATGCCGTGCTTGATTACATGTATTACCAAATCTAGAAAGAATAATTATTATGTTGGTGGAACAACTATCAGCAATCAACAAAATAATGGTGCTAAGGAAAGAGAAGATTTTGATCGGTAGATTTTTCTTTTTTGGATGCTGTACTATATACAACGGTAACACATACTGTACATAGTTTGAAAATTTATATTAAAAATAAATAAAATTTACCCACATTTTGTTAATGGCTAATTGCGGATGATTGAATTCATCTGGGGGAGGTGATTTGCCATCCAGCTAAAAAGATGTATATTTTAAGATCAAACTTGATTCATACATATCTTATATAATCATATAATATCATCATGTGACTATATCATTCTCAATATATGATAAAAATGATATTACTTAATAAAATTATTTTAATTTCTTTACCTAAAGTGTTGGTCTGTTTAATTAGAGTTGAAGAACTTTAATAGAAAGAATTTAGAGAGTATCCTATGTGTAATCCTTTTCGAATTGTAAAAGTTTGATGATGAAGTATGGTGGAAATGATTTTGGTAAGATCTTAGAGAAGAAGAACCTATTAGGTTGATGATACCCATCCTTTTGTCCGAGCTATAACGTGTCGAGTTTTGGAAGGCAAATGTTGACAACTGTGGGGGGAAATATATGAACAAGAGCTGGATGACAATAAATTAAGGCAACGGTTCCTAAGAAAACCAACTCTAGTTTCTTTCTATCTTCATTTTCTTCTTTTCTTTTCCCCTCACATAATTCAATGTCCACATAACAGGATTAGTAGAAGCTCATGAAAGCAATTAAAATGAGGATAGCTGCAGCATAGAATAACTCTCAAAAAGGAAATTAAAAGGGCATGCAAATAAATAAGACAAGTGAGGTTACCAATTAGGTAAAGCGCAAAAAGTGAGGTGATTGTGTTGGGCATGAAAATGGCTTAAGGAGGAAGCAAAGGAATCATTTTCAAGAGACCAATTACATGATTGGGCGGCCAAAAAATACCCATGACGATCACACAAAGCTTGATGAAAGAAGCATCCATCTTTCAAAAGTTATTGCATGTACCAAAAAAAAAACTGAATTAAAAATAACAATTAATATATTATAATAATAATAAATACCCAAATTAAAGTTGGAATAATTGTATGTGGAAACAAGTCACAAAGTTGTCATGTCGAGATCTTGGGCCCCTCTTACTCTAAATTTTACATGTATAATAAATATTTAAGAACCCTAGCTAATTTGTCTGGGTGAGAGTGGAAAAGTTATGTGGTTTATACGTATAAGAGGAAGAGGCCAATACGTCGATAATACATCACTCATTAACTATTTATATACCAAAAAGGTATTGATGTTGATGATTTCAAAAAGCAATTAAAATCACATAAAATAAAATTAAACAGAAAATGTGAAGAGTGAGTAAACGTGAGAAAGAATTTTTTGGATTGAGAAAGAGAGGGAGCCATATAATCAAACAAAGATAATGCTTTGCCACAAACCGAGGAAGGGCAATGAGAGACTAATTGGATGCGTCTTGTCTGCTATAAAGCCAAAACCACAGGCAAAGCAACACCACTCAATACCTACAAATGCTTATCTACTTTCTAGGCTCTTGTTTCTTAAAAGTACTCATGCAAATTGCAATACGGATCGACTATTATTAACTTAGATTGATCAAGTGCCCACGCTAATTAACTGAATTTGATGAATTATATGTAACTAATCTGAAGAGAAATAATATACTATATTTGATTGATTGAAAGTAATCAACTTGGATTATTTTTCTTAGTTAAATAAGGTAATTAATATAAAGGAGTCACTCTATTACGATAATCAATAATATCTAAATAAAAAATTATTAAAATATGACTCTAATGAGTACTTATAGGGTGGACTATTTTTACTATAAAAATTATTCTGAACACTCTATTATTTTATATATTCATGTGATGAATTTACTTTCTACATTGTTAAAAATGCTAAAAAAATACCTTATTTAAATTAGTTTACTCAAAACACAAAGTAAACTATTTAGTACATGTAAAAAGAATTAATAATATTTAATACATACGACAATAGAATCAAAATATGTTCTAAACAAATTCTTTAACATAAGTTTTAGTTAATTATTAGCTTTTGTTTATTAAAAATGTGTTCAATATTGGTTTTACACCCGAATTTTGTAACATAACAATTGAAAAAAAATGGTCATATATGGGTTGGGGTGGGGGAGGGGGGGGGGGGGGGGGGGGAAGAAGTAGTAGTAGATAGAATAAAAAGAAGAAGAGATAAACCAGTGTTTAGAATAATTATATATTGACATTGTTAAATTTTTTTAATATTTATAGCAAGAGAATTGTATATTCAATACTAAGTGTGCTATATAAATGTTCAAAGTAATTACATTGTATTAGTTTCTAAGAGAGTTCTTAAAAGTAATTTATATAATGGGTATTTCTGTAATAAAGTAAGGATGATAAAAGTAATTTTTTAAGTGTAAATAGCCTCATCCATAATTAAGGTTTTTTTTTAGTCTAAAGTTTGAATTTTATTTTTTCAAACATTTGTTTAATATGTTTGCTTTCTATCATTATATTTGGCTATAATATGTTTAGTTCTGAATGAACAAAGTATAATATTTTGACTTTTATCTTAATGACAAAACATCAAAATGGAACTTTAATATTCTCTCTCATTAATACCCCTATAAAATAAATTTATTTCCTATCATATAAATTATTCTTTCATTATTTTTATTTATGCCTTTTTTTATGTATGGATTCAACAACAACAACTATTATTATTATTATTATTATTATTATTATTATTATTATTATTATTATTATTATTATTATTATTATTATTATTATTATTATTATTATTATTTGTAAATGAGAGTTCTAAACATAATAGAACTTCAGGTAACTGTGTCTTATAATATGTCCATCTCTTTGTATTTATATTTACTATTTTTTTATATTTTGAATTTTATTTAATACATTAATTTTAATTCAAATGATTAAACAATTCTTGATTGGCTTAGGTAATTAACAAGAAAAAAAATATTAATGTAATATACTGAAAATAACATTATTGGTATCATATATAGATAAAAAATATATATACATGTGTTAGATATATATTTTATTTTTCATGCTTTGTTAAGGTAAACATTATCATTTTTTTTTACTAATCAAATAATTTATCCATAACTTGTCATGTGTTTAACCAATAAAATATAAGCACTGTTAATATTTATGAGGTTATATATGTCAAAATAAATAAATACATCATTCAAATATTTACATTCAAATTTAGTCAGACTTCAACCAAATTTAAACCCATTTAAATTTCAAAAAAAAAAAAGCAAACAAACGCTGCTGCCTAAGTGTCATCGGTGATTATATTGACTTGCAATGAAGTATCCTAAAATTTTCTACTTTTTAATTAAGGAAATTTAATTGATAGAAATTTTATCCCGTATTCGATGTTAGTCATTGGAAATTATTGCAATCTTCTGTGTGTAATTTGCACTGCTTAATTTCCTTGAAATACAAGAAATCATAAATGGGAAATTTATCGACAAAAAAGTTTTCAAAGTGAAAGAAGATTCGATAGGTATCTGTAGGGTGTATATAAAAAAAACAAAGATACTCGAGACAAATGGAGTGACTAAAAGGATGATGAAATATTCATTCCAAAAGCTGTTTTTCGGAAAGCAGATAATTAACTATGTAAATAAACAGACTGTGGTGCTAACCATGACACTTCAATGAAGAATTAGATGGTACATCGAACATATAATAAAGAAATTCCTAATTCCATACTTAGCTAACCCTTTTCTGTTTTTGTTTATAAAAATGTTTCTAGGCCTTCCTTTTTTCTTTGGCCATTTTTCTTAGTTTGTGCTCTTTCATCCTAATTATGTATTCATAAATGATTCTCCAACACAAATGTCTGTATTTTATAAAATATGGATTATATTTTATCTCATAACAAAACTATTGTTATAGTGTAAATCTATATTTTCTTTTTGAGAATATCGTTACCTGAGATTTATTATATAAGTCATTTGTTAATTGTAAGTAAAAATAATAAATACAAAATATAAAAAAAAGATCAAAATTCTCTCCTGATTTAATTTATTATTTTATTGGTAGATAAGAAATAAGAGTATAACAAATAAATAAATTTTAACCATATGGCAATAAAAATACACACATGTCAAAGGATTCTTCAAATCTTAAATATACTCAAATTATGAGAGAATTTTTATTCGTAGATATAATTACTACATATATTCAATATAAGTGTAATCAAGTGAGAGTACAATGTATTTGCTCACATTTGTATACAATCACTTATTAATTTAAAATTTTTATTCAACATGCTATTAGAGTCTTTATTTGAATGTATATATTATTTTCTTTGGTCTCCTTGTGTGTGTAAAAAATAACAGAAGATACGCATGGAATGTCTCAATTTTATACAAAAAGGAGGATAAGAAAAGGTATTCTAATTTTTCACTCCCTAAGTCAACTCAGTATTTGATTGGTTATTTGAGTCGACTTATTACGTATATAAAATATTTTTAGTATATAAAGACAATAAAATAATATTGCTATATACCCATTCAACGTCACAATAGATAAGAAAGTAAAGGAATAAATTTTAGCTCAATTGTTTATTTTGTACATTTTTACTGGACTCCAACTGGATGGATCGATTCGGTGTTGACTCAACCATTTATTAAAAATTGATTACGCATGGAATCGGGGTTCTGCTTTGAAAATTTATTATTACTCTTATAGGACAACAAATACTATAAATTTTTTTCTACAAAATTATTTAGGCTCCATTTGTTATAGTTTTTTAGAAAATCAAAATTAAAGGGTTCTATCTACGAATTACCATAGTGATGCATTTGCTCTACTTCTTAAGAAAATGCATTAACTTCATGTTGTTGTTGGAGTACTTTTGCATTTATTTTATATGTTCAGATAATTCATACACACTTGTCTTGAAGGACAAGAATTTTTCTCAGTATTTTTTTCTCTCTCAGTCTCTCTAAGTAAAATAAGTTGTCTCTATGAAATCTTTAAATTATAATATTGACGATTAAGCCAGTTTTTTTCACTTTATTTACAATTATATCAGCTTTTTTTTCATTAAATTTAAAAGATTAGGAGATATTAGGAGAGAAGATCATAAGAACTTAGAAGAGAATTCTAATCCTATCTTGAAGTTCATTTTACATATTATTGACAAGAAATTAAAATGAATGCTCCATCGATTTTAAGGATATATGTTACATACACATATGACCTAGTATATAGTTAAGATTTAATAATTTTTTTATGCTTTTATCTAATAATTACTAATAATGACAATTTCTGCTTAAGATAATTGAGCTCAAATAAGAAGGAAAACATGGTCCAATTAACTATCCTCAACACTTCTATGATTGATTAGAGAAAATTAATGATTGAATTAAAGTCTCGTAATGACAATAGCAATGTTGATTGTACTATTGACGTACATGGTAATTTTTATGCCAAATATCTATATATTTAGCCAACAGTTTGAGAATTTCTATCAAACTGAACATGCAAAAGCTTTTATGAGATATAGGATAAATTAATTTAATCAATTAAACATTGTTACATATGTGTTATATCATACTTAAAAATAATTGATTCCAACACATATACAGACATATATGCCATGTACGTATCGCATGGATATAAATACAATTCAGAAATTAATAGGATTGAAAGGCTAAGCTATAAAGTGTATAGTAATTAATTAAATGCAATTAAATAAGAAATATAATGTTTGTTTGGATATCAATATAAATATATCATCATTATTATAAATCGATTTTTTTTTCAATCTTTTTAGAGAAGAAAACAACATTCTATAAAACAACTCTCTCTTCAAAAGGGCACGAGGAATAGTTTCCAAAGATTCGACATTTGTAAAGGTGTCTATTGATAAAATTAGCAAATGGAAACGAGCCACGTCATGGGAAACACAAAAGATTTCTGAACAACTGAATGAGGCCACGACCAAAACTCTTTTTTTTCCCCCCTTTTCGTAATAAATAAACAAATATCGTAAAAGGGAGGAGACCATGCGTTATGGAAAGAGGGTGAGCAAAGAGAGCATAAGGTGCTGTCCACAAAAAACTTTAATTTATAATTAAATTAGCGGAATAAGCCAAACACATCTCTCTCTCTTACTCTCTTTATTTATTTATTTTATTTGTATGAAGCTTTATGATTCCCACTTGCACTGAGAAACAGAAAAGAATAGACCATGCATGTTGGATATCTAGTCGGAACAGACTCTCCCTCTCTCGCAAGTAGAGTTTTGCCAAAAGCTGTGAAAATTACCTTTGTGATGACGCAGTCCATTTTATTTAGAGGTGATTGAACTTTTTAAAGTCAGCTCTGTGGTAGCGCAGCTTGAATAATTAAATTCATGATGAACTAATCTACTAGTATTTAAAATGAAACATCACCCACTAAACACCGACATTTACCCTTTATTATTATTATTATTCCAATGCAGATGATTGCAGATACAAAATACATTCACCAGTCAGTTGAGCTATGCCCATGGAGAAAGAGCGATTGCCTAACTTGCCCTATAATAAATTGTCTATATTTGTACCTAAAAAGGATGGATGATATGATCATCGAACTGAGTCACATATTTTCAGAAGATGGTATCATAAATATTATTCCATTGCATTTGCACTACTATATGGGCATCATTTGGGGAGGGCGGTGACAGAATTCTGGACTGATTCCGGCTATCTTTCACTGTTTTCAGTTGAAGTGCAGACTGCAGCTCTCTCTATTTGGTATTGCAACAGCTCAGCTTCTATCTCAGTTGGAATCTCGATCTGCATGCATCCAGCATCCACACTGCCTGCCATTGCTAGCTAGCAGCATCTTGTTCATGTGCAATAATTTCCCAATTTTTTAGCACTTTTCCTTTTGTCGAAATGCTGATTGCGGGCGGTTTTGTTTGATAATATTGTTACAGCAATATTTATAACCTATGAAATTTATAATATTAGAAATTCGGGTTCCATTTATTTTGAAGATCTTAAATGATAAACATCTTAGAGCAATTTTAATTTATGGTAATGCTCTGGTTAGTTCAAATCCTGTTACCACTTCAAAATATTATTAACATTTTGTCAAATGCTTTACGCAATTATCCATCCATGTTCTTGAGCATTCTATTTTATTACTATACAAGCAAAAACTAATTTATTTCCTCCATGTTGTCGGAGCACATCTGTAATCTGTTATCTGTTCATAGTAGAATAAAAGGAGTAACCAGAGCTGGGCCCGGAAGGCCAAGTTAAGCAAAATTAGGTGACATTCAATCATAAACCTTTCTATAAATTGATGCGTTTCTGTAATTTAATTGGAGGGTAGCTTGAATCACTCTAATGATGGCCTGTGGGTTCATGATTGACGTCAAACATTTATAATATAACTGCACGGACCATGGTATAATTTTCGTTATTTAATTAATTTTTCTCCTTTTGAAAAGTCTAGTCAAATAACGCTGTCTTCTTTTCAATTGTGCTGTAACTAAAGGAATTAAAAAGAAGAACAAAGTTGCTCAAGTTATTATATTTGAGTTATTGAGCTTTATAACAACATCCACATAATAAGGTCAAATAATATTACAATTATTGCATGCAGTTTATAGTTTAAGCATATAAAAAACCCTACATTAAAGCATTTGAAGTGTCCTTTGTAGCTGATCCACAATAGGCAATTGCTTTCTGAATGGACCCCAAATATAAAGTCCCTTATGTCCTTTGATTCAATCAAAGATCAATTATTCCTAGTCTTTGGTATATTAATATATACGCATTCATTTGTAAGATGTACGTTTGCTTGACCAAGTAGTACCCTTTCGATCTTATGGGCCACGAATGAAAATCTTGGTGCCCTACAAATAACTAAAGATTGAAGATTTTGGCATAAAGCCGGTACAAAGAAAATCCATTTGCAGAGTCTGGAGATAACCAATCAGTGTCTTTTCTTTATGCAATAGTTTCATCATCATCATAATGGAGTACTGCAAGATCTTGTTGCGCTGGTCCGCTGGACCAAACAAATACTGCAACGTCGATCTTGCTTTTCAAAGCATATTTTCGAGGAACATTTTCAAGAATCATCACAGAGCGAAACAGCTTTGATCTTTGTAAAAATCTTGATTCTCACACCGTGTTATAATTAGGGTTTCATCAAAATCCATAATTTTCACTAGTCGGTCCCTGAATTAGTCCCCGCTAGCCAATTATAATTTATTTAGGCTCTGTTTCGTATTATGATGCTGCGACTTTATGTTCAGTTTCCGTGAAATAAAATTTGTTAGTTAGTTTATGGTATATATGTTGTTTTTAACAATTCTTTTGAAAAAAATACTAAAGATATATATTATATATTTTTTTCTTTGAACAGTTGTGAGATGAAATGGTGTTAATTATAAGTCTTTCCAAACACTTTTTAAGTTCGCCATCAGCAATACCTACTAACGGAGACTTGATACCGTATAGTAGTGGGAGATATTAAAAAGAAAAAGGTAATTAATTGCATGCAATTCCTGAAAGATAGTGCCAAATAATAAAATAAAAGAACAAATTTACTTTGCATGCATAAAGCTTTCTTGTCTGTTCAAATAATCAATTGCTAATGTGCAAAGCAAAAAGCTGATTGTAATTAAACGCGAAGTAAACTCATATCTATCTCAAACAATGTGTCTTTTTTTGGTTAAATCAGATGATGTGAGCAGAAGCATCACCTCTGCTTTCCGATAAATATTCTTAGAAAACAGAATTTTCCGGGAAAAATCAAGGGAAAAGGACGTGCAGTACTGTAAAGAAAAGCCGAAGATAAAAGAGAAGGAGGAGGAGCTAGGCTAGATACCTGCAACATGTGTTTTGCTTTACATGAAGCTTTATTATTACGAAAAAATGGCTTTATAACACACGCTCACATCCACTCCATTTTGATTATTATTCTCATTATCACAAGAAAATTTATCCCATTATTACTGACGCTGAATATTGGATCATTTATCTATCTGCTATTATCAACAAATCTGGTGGCACAGAAACAAAGGAAAAAGAAAATTTTTTTTTGAGAGAATATTTGACGCAACCAAAAATATTGGACTCCAAATGAGAGGATGACACTTGGCAAAATGACTAAGACGACACGTATACAGCTCAGGCTTGAGCTTGGGGCAACTCGTTTGGTTGGTTCGTGATGTGGTCCAAGCCCGTTAGCCCACTATGATATGAGTCTGTGCGGTGGCTGTGGCTTTGCTTTGCTTGTTGCTAGCCAGCCTAGCGGAATCTTGGTAGATTCTTGCTATCTGTGTTTACACGTGTGACTTAATCACTCGTGTGAACTTTGATACAGTTTTTTTAATTATTTTTTTCCTTTCATTTCCTTTTATGGGATGAATTAATTTTGCAGGATTCTGCATGTCTGGGAATTTCTGAAAATACCATATAGCTGGGTTTATTCCATTTTCGGAGAGTATATATTGGGGAATAATCTAATCCGTTTGTAAGATATTTAGGGCATGTTTGGTTAGATGTTTTAGGGTGCGTTGAGTATTGAGGTGCTATAACTTTTAAACTACAACTGCTACGAAAAAAAACTGTAATTACGAAATAAAAAGTTAGTAATATGTAGTAAAAATAAATTTTAAATAATAATTTTGATAAAATTATTAAAGATATAATAGATTTTTCATGATACAAGTGAAAAACAACATCAACATAGTTTTCAAGCTATAACAGTTAGTATTTACCAAACACTTTAGTACTGTAACTTTCCAATCTCAATCCCAAATGCACCATTAATTATTTTGAGTAATCTACGAATCTCAACATTTGAGTATTAGGGCTAGTTTGGGAATACTGTAACTTCTAAAATAATTGTTGTTAGCTATGTTGTATAAATAACCAGTTGTGAAGAAAATCAGTTAAGTATTTGGTAAATTTTCTTTTCAAAAGCACTGTGAGTTTTGAAAGTAATTATAGACATTTGGTAAATTTTATTGTTAAACTACTAAAAGAAAACAAATGATTAGAAAATACATAATGTTGGATAAAATTTACTTATACATATAAAAACATGTACATATAATATATTTAATTGTGTATTATAATAATTTTTACTCAAAATAAAATTTATAATATATGGATTTTATTTTTTACCTTAAAATAATTGGTAATTAAATTTATAATATAGTGAAACAAATTAAATAATAATTCGACCAACAAATTGATATTTATAAATTTATAATGATGATTATATAAAAATTTATTAAAATATTAATTTTGTTTCCAATTTGAATAAGGATAATTTAGGTTTAGGTAATAATTTTAAGGATATTTATGAAATTTTATTAAATGGTAAAATTGATTCTAAAAATCATAATCCAAAAGGTATTCATTCCATACTCTTTAAAATCAATTATAAAATGGGTTGATTTGACAAAAGTGATTTTAATTTTTTTTAACTAAACACTAAAATTAGATTTTAGATTTCCAAAATCACTTTTAAATCTCTAAAAAAGATCATTTGTAACATACCCTCAAATAAATTGACATTTTGTACATCGTCCCCCAATAAATTTGACTTGTTGCATTGTGCACCCAAAAAAATTGACCTTTTGCACCACGCCCCAAATTCCGTTAATTTTTCCGTTATTTCTAATGGCTCCGTCTAATTTTTTATTGAATGAGAAAAATGGCCCTCTATGTAAAAAAACAAAATGTTTAGCTCATTTAATTTTTTTAAAATTTTATTTTAATTGCAATAAAAAAATTTCTTGTTACATGTACAATGTATATGTAACAATAAATTTTTTTATTACAATTAAAATAAAAATCTTAAAAAATTAAAGGAAAATAATAGTGGTGATAAATGTAAATGTAACAAGAATTTTTTTATTAAAATTGAAATAAATTTTTTTAAAAATTAAAGACAAAATAATAGTGTTGACATTGTACATGTAACAAGAAATTTTTTAAAAAATTAAATGAGCTAAAAATTTTATTTTTTATATAGAGGGGCATTTTTGTCATTCAATAAAAAATTAGACAGAGCCATTAGAAATAACGGAAAAAATTAACGGAATTGGGGACGTGATGCAAAAGGTCCATTTTTTTGGGTGCATAGTACAACAAGTCAAATTTGTTGAGGACGGGGTATAAAATATCAATTTATTTAGGGATAGGCGATAAATTTTCCCTCTAAGAAAATAATTCCAAATGAGCCCTTAATTGATTTGACAGCAGCATATCAGATTAGCTATTAATGTTTAAGATGATTTGACTGGTACTAAGAAATTATCACATTTGTTTGAACTCGAATATTAGAATTCTTGATATTATTTAATTTATTATTTATGGAAAAAGAGAGCTAAAATTTTCAGATCAAACAATACCTTAATATAATTTTAGAACAAGATTGAGACTTATGAAAATTTCTGGACATAAGATAAATTCACACATAATGAAATGAGCCGGTCATCTATGTTAGATCATGTTAATAAAGTCCAAATGAAATTTGAATGTGAGCAAAATGTTAGAATCATAAAATGTTACATCGCATTTTGATTTTTTTTTTTTAAAAAAAAGAAAAGATAGAAATAAGCATTAGCCATGTTTTTAGAAAGAAAAACATTATTTTAACCAAAAAAATAATTTACAAAATTTTTAAAATAATATGAAAAGACTAAATTGTCTTGATGGAAAAGATTATTTATACCTACTCCGATATTTTTATCGAAATGTTATCTCATGCAATTTCAAGGCATAATATAAATACACATTGGATAATGCTAGAGAAGAATCATTTTTAATTGCTTCGAAGTCACCAATCTAATGAGCTGCACTGCATATGTGGAACATTTCCACTCACATTGTTTATTATGTCATTCCACTTTCTAGCATATCCTCTTCAATTCTTCTTTTGGTCGGAAAACTGCATATTCGTTAAATTACAGTTTCAAATAATAATAATTAAAACATTATCACATTTAAGAGGTCGATAAAATTTTGCCGACCACATATTGATAGATTACCACAAAAATATAATAACAATAAAGCAAAGCATAATTATGTTTTCTCTGATTTAAAAAGATAAATTGCAAATCATCATCATATTCCAAAAAGCATTAACAGTTGTTTGCTAACGTCGTGGCCTATTATATTCCTTCTTGCTCTCTTGCATGATGAGTTTTTCGGGTCCATTTACGCTAAACCCAAACGCCATCCAAGTTATTCGAGTTCAATAACCATGTTAACATTAACATATATACTCTTTAAATATGCAAACATAACGTTTTTTTTTTTAATTTTATCAAAGCACATCTACTTAAATAAATAATAATAATTTTTTATTTATAAACTCGCATTTGCATTGATAGTAAATTCAGATTTTAGAATCTATTAATTGTCAGAATTCCAAAAGAGTAATTAATACTGCATATGTAAACTCTTGTATAAAAACTTTTATATATAGTATAAATTAACATGTCGTTGTTATATTATTATCACATATCTCATATTTTCAACAGTATAAAGTAAAATATATAATATGAGATATGACAATCAGATAATGGCCACCGCTGCAATACCCGCATGTATCACACGCATGCATGTAATAAAAAAATAAAAAAAATATGGCTATTCTTTGGCAGCCAAACATTAAAAAAAAAAAATTGGAGCAACTGGTAAAGAACAATCGGTTGCTCCTTAAATGAATATTATATTATGAAATAATATAATAAATAAAATAGTAATAAAATAATAATTGTTTTAATAATAAAGACAACATAATAATAAAAAATCAGTTTTATAATAATTAAAAATTAGTTTCAAGTTTAATGGTTATATAATCAAATTAACGGTAAGTGTTTCATTTTTATTAGTATTAATTGCATGATATTCGTGGTTGCAAGTTAATGATCCTAATTCCATGTTCATTGTTTTAAGTTTCAAGTTCCTTTGGTTTCAAGTTTCATGGTCTTAGGTTCAAGTTAATGGTAACTGTTTCATCATGTTTATTGGTATATTAATTGTATGATTTTCAGGATTGCAAGTTAATGATCCTAAATTCTATGTTCATTACTCTAAGTTTTAAGTTCCTTTGAATTTCTAGTTTGATGATTCCAATTTCAAGTTAATAATAGCTGTTTCATGTTTATTAGTCCATTAATTAGGGTTGCAGGTTAATGATCCCAAGTTTTATTTTTATTGCCCTCAGTTTCAAGTTCATTTGGTTTTAAGTTTAATGGTTCTAGTTTCAAGTTAATGGTAGGTGTTTCATGCTTATTAGTCCATTAATTACATGATTTTTCGGGTTGCAAGTTAATGATCTCAAGTTTCATGTTTATTTCTCTAAATTTCAAGTTCTTTTGGTTTCAGGTTTAATGGTCTCAATTTTAAGTTAATGGCATGTGTTTTATGTTTATTGGTCTATTAATTGCATGATTTTTAGGGTTGCAAGTTAATAATCTCAAGTTCGATATTCATTACTCTAAGTTTCAAGTTCCTTTAGTTTCAAGTTTAATGATCTCATATTCAAGTTAATTGTAGGTATTTCATATTTATTGGTCTCATGTTTCATGTTTAATGCTTTTTTAGGTTTACATTTCTTTCATATTTAATAATAATAAAAAATCTCCACTCCAATTTAATCCAATGGCTATTTTTTATGCATGTATGAGATACATGCATGTACTTAGTAGCACCCTCATATAATAAACCACATTAGTTTGCATACTTAATAATATTAATTTCAAAAAGATTTTTTTGTGAGAGACGGTGAAGATTAGAGATGGCAAAACCAATCGTGTTCACTTTGTGTCAGCTTCATGTCGTGTTAAATTTAGGTTGATCCAAACACACGATCCATTTAATAATCTTATCAAAATATTAAGACCTAAACCCGACACAAAAAATAAACATGTTACTCAATAACCAATTTAATATTTACATATTTAACAAATGTTACACACGCGCGCGCGCGCATGCACACCCACATATACACACCCCCAAAGTATTACATATTTACACTATTAAAGTTTGTAATTATGTAGACGTAAATAATACTATATATCAATATTATAAAATATACATTTGTACCAATATTTTACACATTTACACTATTAAAGTTCTAAATCTATATAAAATTTTATAAATAAAATATTGTTTATATATCTACCCTTCAAAAAAAAAGAGAGAATCATGTCTAATATTTGAGTTTTAATGACAAGAACTAAGAAATTAATTTAAAAAAGAAAATATAATTGTGTCATTGGTTAGATAAATGGGTCAAGAACTTTAACCCTAACCCAATATGAAAAAAATCACGTCGACATGAACCCAACACATTTAATAATCATGTTAAATTTGACGACTCATATCAAATTTGACGACTCATATCCATTTTTTCGTGTTGGATAATCGGATCGTATTAAAGTTTACCAGCTCTAGTGAAGATATCTATGTAACTCACAATATTACGAAAAAAAAAGTTGTAATTTTTTTTATTAATAGAAGTAACTACAAGATGTTTCGGATCATTTTTTTAAAAATAAAAGAAACAGGGGATAAACGTGAAAATTTTGCAAGATCATGTGCCATTATAGTCAAAAACATTATCATAACAAAGCAATAATTAAAAAACATTAGCATATTTTGTAGTTAATCTTGAAATGTGGATACAAATTTATGGTGGAAAAAAAGTTAGTGTCGGGTGGTGGAACTAAAAATGGTTGGGGGGTGGGGCAAATTAGAGAGGCAGTATCAATTATATTCATACACGTAATTGATATTATATTTGAAATTTGATTGTTAGTTATGAGAATTGCTCTTGCTTTTTTGTTGGTTTTATGGCTTGCATTATAACACTGTCTGTTCACATTTTACCTGTCCTTGTCCCCCTTTTGAGGGTCCTTTATTAATCAAATGGAATGATTAAGCTGCATGCAAATTCTGAAAAGATTCAGTAATCATATTCATACCAGCACTACACAAAATTGAAATATCTAATAATAATAATAATAATAATAATAATAATAATAATAATAATAATAATAATAATAATAGCTATCTAATTAATTAATTAATTAGCACTACTGACACACATATCCGTTCAGATTAATAGTCAAAATTGCATATGAATGATATAATTTAAAGTCAAAATTGTGTCAATGCAGGAATTTTTAGGAATATATATGTTAAATTTAAAAGTTGGGATGATAAAACAAATTAGGGGGACAAATATTACCACTCCTGAAAACTCCATTCATGCAAAAGCGGGCAACGATAGTCTTGGGGAGAGCGGACCTACAGGCTTTGAACGAACAAGAAACCCATTAGTATTTGGGCCTGCGATGACATCACCTCAGATCCATTTTGTCTATGAGACATATCGAGCCCATTACGTTTATCAAGATCGCAATGAAGGGGTTTCAGTTTCAAAATTATTCTTATCCAATTAGAAAATAAAATTGTTAAATTTAAAAAGATTATGATTATTATTTACATTAAAATAAAAAAATAACTAATAGAATAAGAAACTGTTTTAGTTATCAATTATTATATACACCCAATAAAAAATATTATATATATATATTTATATTGATATATATATTTTCAACATTATGTCTATTTTAGTTAATTATATTCTTATAACAATTCAATAATAAAATTTATCAAACATATACGATTGTTGTTAAAACTTGCGGCATTTTTAAAAATAAAATTTATTAAATATTTAATTAATTCTCTTCACACCTAACTGTTTTTACAGTGCAACTAACAATAATTACTATAAAAACTACAATATTACTAAACTGACCTTAACTCACACCAACTTCAAAAAGCCAATTGAATTTGTATCACTCGATTTGTGTAATAAAGTCATGATCTAAATGATGAGGACTACCAATTTCAAAAAATAAAAAGAGTGGGGAAAAAATGATGGGGACTATATTTTATAGAGTAATGATATAGCCATAAATTCTTATACAAACTGATGTGGTACGATAACATTGGTTGAATTAAATATCACTTGGCTTACATGATTTATTTTTATTATTTTATATTTTCATTCAACTAATTAATTAATATCACGTCAATTTATACAAAATAAATTTATACAAAAATTTATAATTGTATCATCACTCTATTTTATATGTGGTTCAGAAAAAAGTGCCCGAAGTTATTATGAGTGCAAGTTGGGAGTCTTGCTGTTTGTGAGCCCAACTGAAATGTACGCTGCTGCCCCTGCCACAGACTTCAAAGTTCAATTGGCACAACAAATGAGATGGTCCTGCTGGTTCTTGCTAATTAAGACTGTTTCGAGGATTTCGATTAATAATTAAAAATCAAATTGAACTTTACATTTAATGAATTTAAAAGAAATTTTGTCAAATGATTTCTATACATATTCTTTAACTGAACTTTATATATATATATATATATTGAATGAATCGAATTGAACTTTAACTGGATTATTCTTAACTGTGTATTTATGATTACAGTTGTGGTAATCAGTTGGATCTTTAATTAATTAAGATTTATTTTTTCAACTGATCCCCTCCCCTATTTAACTTAATCCAAGGGAAAAAGTCAGGGTCAAAGTCAAATTGTTAACTCTTGCGATTTCGTATTACAGATGATTTTTAATTATATCCAGTAAGTTTACATTGTAAAATCTTGATTTTTTTATTGAATTGCTAAAAGAGAGAGCGACCGTAAAAAGGTTAAATAATAACTTTGTGAATAATCATTCTATATATTGTACCGAATTATTCATATAATAATTTGTTAAAATATTAAAAAATTTGCAAACGGTAATAGAAAACAACACAATTGTAAGCAGTTAGCAGTTACCGTTTGAACAGTCTAATAAGCATTTTGATTCTTTTTTTTTCTAAAATAATAATAATAATAATGTGAAATGGTCAACCAATAACATGATTGTTGTCTTATTTAAATCGCATTAACGTGCCTTCATCAAACTTTGATGCACCTCCCAGTTTGAAAAATTACATAAATTTTTGTAGGATCCTTGTGCACTGTTAGTCTATGTCTGACTCCGCATAAATTAAAATGAAACATAAATTATGCAAAATAAATAAATGGTTTTTAGTTTTTGAGTCCCTGTTGTTTGTTACAATGAAGTCAGAAACCAGAAGTTTCAACAATTGCCTTAATGAAGGGTTCACTTTTCCATTTTTCTCCACTGAGGTCCTTTACCAAGTTCGACTCATCGACCGTTAAAAATTATTGGTAACAAAGGCTTGAAGATTATTACTTAGTTAACCATAGGATGAAATAATATTTATGTCCTCAATTCTTATTTAAAACTATTTAACAACTTAGAAAACTTTATTCATTATTGTAGCGGTATACATTCAACAAACTAATACTTCATCGATTTTCACAATAGATCGAGACCATCTCATTTTACCTTTTTTATGCTTATTAAATATTATGCAAGTATATGACTAGCTAGTTAGAACAAATATGATCAAGTCTAGCCTATGTGTCCGAATCTCATCTCCAAAGTTCCTTTGCTTATAATAATCTGTCTATATACATTTCATTTTTCTTGATTAGATTTTTTCTCTTCGGGAGTTTGATCAGTTGATAACAATTTAAGAAAAATTAATTTTTTTAATATCTAAAAACATATTTTTTACATGCTACACATAAATAAATATTAATGGAGAGAACTCCTTATGATTCGGCTAAAATGCCCTTAGTCCATTCTTTCTTTTTCTTTTTTTAATTAACGGTAGAACTTGATCAAAGTCCCAAATAACAAAAAAGAAATAATACATCAAAAAGGACTTAAAATTGGATATTCACGAAATCTCTGGTTTCTGAGTTCATTTCAACAAATAGTAAGGACTCAACTAATAAAATCTCAAAACTAAATAAATAAATTTAAGAAGGTCATGAAGTCAGATTTTGTAGGCAGATGGCATAAAGATGGAATGGTGAATGAATATTAATAACAATACAAGACATACAAAACTGGCAGATTCTGATGAATCCCAAGGACACGGCTGAATAGCTGATCAGGCCAGTGGCAATGCCAATCGCGAATAGTTAGATCTTCAAGTCAAATAAATAAGCAACAGTTGGTGTTTGACTGACAGGTCAGGCCTGCACATGTTCATAGGCAATATCCAATTTCTAAGCCCTCCCCTGCGTTGTTCACACGATATGTACAAGTGTTTTGTATATTACAAAGTTTGAATTTGCATCTGAGGATAAGGTACAGTCTATGGTCCATGCACTTGCATCTTGAATTGTGCACCAGCTATTCACTTTAAGGAACCGTTTGACGAGATCATCACCGCCATTTTCAATATAATTGACTCTCAATCCTTGAATTACAAGCCAATGTTACAACAAAATTAATTAAGATGGCAGAATTGTGAAGGCAGAAACCATGGGATTAAACGTTTTGAGTTACAAGCCAATGCGTGGAGGGAATATAATTAAGCTTGGCTGTCGGCACCAGCCAAGCTAGCCCTGCCGAGAAACTAAAGGGTAATTTCCACTTTAATCGTTATGACATGGATCAATTTACCTCTAATTAATCCCCATTGTATTCTTGAATTTACTCAATCAGTCCTTATCTTTACATTTATAGTTGTTGATTTTCTTTTTCAAGAGTAACATAGTCTACGATGTAATTTGAGTTAAAACTAAAGCAAATATAATATGTAAGGTAGGGTTAGCAATGGGACGGGATGTGATGGGATTTACCAATCCCAGTCCCATCCCATATATGTAAATGTGATGAAAAAATGTCCCAGTCCTGTTCTTATATTTTTTTAGGATAAAAATATATCTCAATCTCGTCCCAAAAGAGATGAGATCCTGCGGGATCTCATCTCAATTGGAAAAATTTTCATTGTTAATCGGTAATGAGACAGGATGAGACGAAATTTGTCAATTCCACTCCCGTCCTGCATATGTAATTGAGATAAAAAAATGTCTCTCTCTTGTCCTTCAATTTTTTTATGGGATGAAAATATGTCCTAATCCTGTTCCAAATGAGATGAGATCCTGCAAAATCTCATCCCATCGGGAAAAATTGTCATCCCTAATGTAAGGGGAAGCAAAGTCAAAGCGACTATTACTTTACATCTCAAAATTTTTTTTATTCCAATAAATTATAACATATGATGTGACATTGATCAATTGGTTGGTAAGATATTATAATCAATTCACTTGGTTTCTGTAAAGAATTATCAATCATTTAATAAATGCTACGTTATTTAAATAAAACTTAAAATAGAAAATTTAGGATGCCTATCATTACTTGGGTAAATGCCCGTTGAATTAAAAAAAAAAATCTTTGATCCTAATGAACTTAACTAAGGAACCGTGTATTTTTTTTATTTGAAATCCGACCATGTAAGAGGTAGGTTGTTTGTTCTTATAAACTCAAAATATTTTGAATATAATATTTTTACATTTATGACCTTGAAGTGTCATATACACTTGGAAATTTAAATAGGTATATATTTATGGTGCTATCTAGTACAATAGTATTTATGTATTGTAAATATTTACAAGTTAAGCATTTGATATATAATTTATGAAAAATAATTTTGATATTTTTTATAATTTAAAATAACATTTATACATAAAAAATTATTATCTAACTACAAAGAATTTGCCTAAAATTCAAATTGAGTGTATGTTAAGTATTTAATACCAAGTAAAAGTTGAGGTCAAGAGAAATTCTAAATCGCAAAAAATAAATATTAAAGGGTTAGTTTTACATAATAGTTAGGTAGGAAATAAATACATTTAATGACAGTATTTGTGAGGAAAGAAATTGATTTTTCATTTAGGCACTTTAATTTTTTTTTATTTTGACCACGAGGTATCCGGGAGAGGGTCCCAACTGTGGGAGGCACCTTTAAGCCCGTACCACAACCCAGACTAGAAGTTCCCGTTCAAACCGAGAGCACAGGTTCTCCCAACAAAGGCGACTTCCCTCCGACTCGAACTGGAGAGCAAACCCAGTCAAGTCACTTAAGGGGACTCCATTGACAGTTGAGCCAACACTTTATTGGTCATTTAGACACTTTATCATTCAGATTAAAGTCATGAAATTTTACTTTTTACATTTCAATAAAAATATCTTATAATAAAACTTTAAATACAAAAACAAACAAGTCAAAATATAAAAACATCTTAAATTAAACTAAATTAAGATTTCAAACATAAAACAAACAAACTCCAAGCTTAAACTCCTGTATGACTCATTATCATTGCCCTTGTAAGTCAAAGCCTTTGTCATATACTCCTTAAAGAATTAAACTATTTTATGATTTTCCAGTAGTTAAAAAAGACCGAAAGTTACCAGCCCAAAAACTAATATTTTGTTAAAAATATGTGCACGCAGTTGTTGTTCAAAGTTGCACCCTTTAAAAGTAATTTCCGATTCCATTCCTGCTAACCGGATAAATTAGCTAAAACTTTACTAAAAATAATAAAAAATTAACAAAACAATTCGAGAAACAGAAAGTCAAAAGCTCTCTAAAATTGAGGGCTCCTGCCCTGCTGCGTGCTTTAATTTGCATCACCGACGCCACCATTCATGTATTTATTGCATAAAACGCAAAGTCTTCGGTTTCGCTATTAATTTCTATAAGCTTTACTTCTTCCAAAATCTTGGAAAAGGTCTTATTTAATTCCACATCCCCTAATTTTCCGTGTGTTGACTTTATCGTTCCCAACATTAATTCTGTATAAATTAAATACCCTCCAGAGTTCACATTTCATTCAAATTGCATTGAGTCCAAGAATTTTTCAAGCATTTTAATTTTAGATTATGGAAGAAATTGAAGTTCCTGCACATTTTCTTTGTCCAATTTCGTTGCAACTCATGAGAGATCCGGTTGCTGTCTCAACTGGGATCACATACGATAGAGTGAACATAGAGAGATGGTTATTCACATGCAAGAACAACACTTGCCCCGTCACAAAACAGGTGTTGCAAGAAACTGATCTGACGTCGACGACACCGAATCACACACTTCGCCGGTTGATTCAAGCTTGGTGCACAATCAATGCCTGCCATGGAATCGAACGGATCCCAACCCCGCAGCCGCCTGTCGACAAAACCCAGATCGTTAAAATCCTCAATGATGCCAAGAAGTCACCCAGCACGGGGCGCAAATGCTTAAGAAGGTTAAGATCGATCACACTTCAAAATGAGAGAAACAGAAGTTGCCTTGAAGCTGCTGGCGCCATTGAGTTCTTGACTACAATCATAACAAAGAGTGATGCTGGCTCTGATGAATGCGATGAGGCATTGAGCATTCTTTATCATTTGAATATTTCTGAGAGCTATTTGAAGAGTATCGTCATCAACAATGGCGAAGAATTCTTGGAGTCTTTGATGCGAGTGTTGAAGTGTGGGAACTACCAATCAAGATCTTATGCTATAATGTTATTGAAGTCTATTTTTGAAGTGGCAGACCCGTTTCAGTTGATCAGCGTTAAGCAGGAGTTCTTTACAGAAATAGTAAACGTTTTGCGTGACCATCATCAGTTCTCACAGCAGGCTTCCAAGGCAACATTGAAGCTTCTTGTTGAGCTCTGTCCATGGGGAAGAAACAGGATCAAAGCTGTCGAAGGTGGTGGCGTTTCGGTTTTGGTAGATCTTCTTCTTGATGTAACGGAGAGAAGAGTATGTGAACTAATGCTAAACGTATTGGATCTGCTGTGCCGGTGTGCTGAGGGGAGGGCAGAGCTGTTGAAGCATGGAGCTGGACTGGCTGTTGTTTCAAAGAAAATACTTAGGGTTTCGCATGCGGCAAGTGATAGGGCTGTGAGAATTTTGTGTTCGGTTTGTAAATTTTCTGCAACTGCTAGAGTTCTTCAAGAGATGTTGCAAGTGGGAGTTGTGTCCAAGTTGTGTTTGGTGCTACAAGTTGATGCTAGTGTTAAGACAAAGGAAAGAGCTAGGGAGATTCTCAAGTTGAATGCTAGGGCTTGGAGGGATTCTCCTTGTGTCCCTGCTCATTTGTTGTCTTCTTACCCATCTTCTTAAGAGAATTATGTAAAACAATATATATCGATCATTCTTTTGTAGATATAGTTGTAAGATTATAAAATTTGAATGCATGAGGAAGTCTCTTGATGAGGTGACGATATAAACTGACTTTATATACACAAATGATGATGAATCATTATTGTTTTGATCATTCATGGAATTTTTGTCTCTTATCATTCTTGGAAACTTTTTTGTAGTGTTATTGCTTTATAGTTGGTTGATAAATGATGATTCGTTCGTGGATTATTAACTTTTGCGTATGCCATTTTTGTCACATTCCAAGAACATGAACCATGAGGTTCCAAAAGATGACGTTTCAGGCAAGGAGGAGGGAATTAATGGTACTAAAACTTTCAAGATTTCACATGATAAGTCAAAATGATTGGCGCTTAATTTACTGGATCTTTCTTACGAAATTGGAGATGGAGACTGCACTAGTCAAGGAGGGAGAAAAAGAATACACAGTTGCCTCAGCTTAAACTAACTAAGATGATACAAAATATTATTTGATTGATGAATTTTGTGCTGACTTTTTAAAAAGCAGTAATCGTTTTTCATTATGTAAAAATGTGTATTAAGTAAATTTTAACCAATCGCTATTATAAACGCACAAGATATAAGAGGCTATTAATAGGTGAGCACAGTGAAGACCAGCAGTGGATTCAAATTGAAACGACCCGCCCCGCACTCCCAGGGCGAATCTATCTAAACTCGTAAAATCGGATCGAAAATATCATACTATCTAAGGATTCTACCGAAAATTCGACAGAACCTCCCCTATAACTACAACATTCCCAAAATTACAATGTACAAAACAACACTCCCAAATAATCATTCAAACTTCAAATCCAACTTCTCCAGTCATTATCTCAAATATGGCACAAATCACTTCAATATAAACACAAATACAATGGTTATCCTCAATACAAAAAAAAACATAACCGTAAATACAACTCATAAATCCCAAATATCAAAATATAAAATCTACGACTCCTAACACCATCACGTGGCCACAATTACAAATCTAACTACCGATGCTGGGTCGACTGATGTACCTGCAAATCTCCTGTGGGGGGAAAAATAAAATATAATAAAACGTGGTGAGTATAAAACTCAGTGAGTGGATACTAGTTTCTGAAAAATAAATTTATTTAAACTAATTTCTCTTTCTCAAAATCAATTTCATCAAAATTTAATTCAAATCAATCACTGAAAATACTATTGTACATAAATCTGCGTAAAATCAGTGAAATCATAACACTTATCATATCAAATACTGAATGTCAAAAACTATCATCAAACAAGTACCCAGGGGAATGATCTCATCATATCCGGACCTCGACGGACAGGCAGGCAATGACGTACTATCTGGGTACCGCCACGCCCCGGAGCTACAACGGATAGATAGGGAAAATCTCATCTCATAACTGATACATCTCAATATCTGTGCATGCATAAGCCCCCAAAAGGCAAAAGCGCCCGAACACACGGCCCAAAGCCTCTATGTGTGTTCAGACGGGCCCCAAAGGCCTCTATCTCATCTCATCTCATATCATCTGTATATCTGTATTCATCTCATAATATCTATTTCTCTGTATCTGGAGGGAAGGGTACTGTTTAACAATTTCTCAAATAACATTTAAAACAAATGTACGAAAACATATAATCTCATCTGAAATCTCATTCTCCTTTCTTCAACATTTATTCAAATCTCATACAAATCTGAAATCTGAAATCTCATACAAATGTATCAAATCCATTCAATTCTATATCAAGCATTTATTCAAAAACGGTAATAAAATCATTATTCAAACTCTTTCTCAGTAATAATAAAATCAACACATGTAAATAAATTCACTTTTCTAGAATCATTAAATCGAAGCATCAAATACTTATTTTTCAAAACATACTGCACTGTATCATAAAATTAACATATACTTATAAAAATAAGTTTTGTATATTCCACTCACAGTGACGATGACCAGACTCGGTATCAACGACGTCCGCGGGTTGATTCTCGTTCGCGGATCCTCCTAATCAAGAAAACGACATAATCATTCTCCGAACAACTAGTATAACATAATACTTCTCGAAACGAATATATAATAATAATAATTATTCTCGCATGCACATAATTACCAAAATACCCCTACATGCCAAAATTACCAAAATGCCCTCAACATCATTATTTAACCAACATATCCGTAAAAGCTTCAATTACCAAATTGTTCTCAACTCGGATAACTGAAATAATCACAATGTCCGCAATTACGAAATTACCCTCGGAGCGTAAAATTACCGAAATGTCCTTAACAACTTAAATTACCGAATTATCCTCGAAATCACAATTACCTTACTGTCCTAACCTCAAATTACCAATTGACCCACTGATTTCACAAATTACAAAATCACCCCCAAAGTTTCATGAAATTACCGAAATGCCCCTGCCGGTCAACGGTGACCGGACTTCAGTCAACGGCGACGGGGAGCTTAGGTTTGATAGTTCCGGCCACGCTGAGTCCAATGGTGGCGGCGGTGAGGCTCCACGCGCGCTACCGGTGGCGGATCGAGCTCCCCAAAACCGCGAGCTTCCAAGAGCAAATCGGCGGCAATCCAGCCGATTCAGGTGACGGGGTCGGTCGGAAAATGATGCTGGTGAGCTGAGGAACAAGATCCAAGTGGTGGCGTGCCAAAAATCCGGCGAAATCGACGGCGACGAAAACGGGTTCGGCCGCGAGTTTTTAGGCTTCAACCGCCGGCGTTCCAGGTGGTTTCCGGCGACGAGGATGGCAGGGATCCGTTGCTCGTCTCTCAAGCTTCAAAACGGTACCAAGCACGACCGGTGAGGTGGCCGGAAACGGGAGATCCGACCGGGTCAAAGTCGCGGGTCGCGGGTCGGGTTCTCGGGTCAACGGGTCAAAATCTCTCTCTCTCTCTCTCTCGTCTGTCTCTTTCTCTCTCTTTTCCAAAATGCCAAACAGCTCCCCCCGACCAAAATATAAACCGGCTCTTTTTTTTTTTTTTTTTTAACATAAGCTTAATACTGATTAAGCTTATACCGGACCCGAAACGAAAAATAAATCCGACCACCCGAACTCTTAATCGCGCTCAATTTATCTCGATTCGAAGCGGAAAAATTAAATCGCACACTTAATTAAGACAATTAAAGTGCATATGTTACACAAATTCATTTAAAAAAAAAGTTATTATGCGCACAATATATGAATTTTGATCAATGACATGACCCACCCCAACCTATATGTCAGATCCAAAGTGAATCATGCGGTCTAATAATTAAAATTCGTGGCACAAACTTAATTTATGAATATTTAATAATGGTCTTTAATAAAAACACATAACAATCTTTGTGCCTCATCAAAAAATATATATTCAAAACTTACATGGTTCATGTCTCATTATACATACTTCCACTACAAATAAATACATAAAAGCATAAGCAACATGAAAGTGCTCAAAATGCAAGTCATACAACAATGCGTCTCGTGGCCCAACCTCAATTGACTATAATTGATCTTCACGAAATTCTGCAGAATCTTGGGAGAAAAGGGATAAATAGAAAAATAATGAACTTGCGGTTCAGTGAGTGGATATATATACACACAATAGCGTACTAGGTTATATATATAATCATGTGTCATAATTTGGCATCGAATGTAATATCATCAACAAACGTGGAAATCATACATACATGACAAAACTACACCAAATAGTACCTAGGGTAAATAACTCTCAATCCTTGCTGAGATCATCATCGCACGAGTAGAGTGGAGGAAAAACCTCTTGATACTCGGTGGAATTTATCTATCTCGCATGGGTAGAATAACCTAACTCTCAATATGCATGCGCATAGCCAATGGGGAAGAGTACATATATGGTGTCTGACAATCACATCTCATGACTCAATCAAACATAAAATATGTGTATATGTAATCATAATGTGATATTAAACTACATTATCAAATATAAATGCTTCACAGAATATATAATAATAACAATAGTATCCACTCATAAGTTCTGTTTCATTCCGAGATTCGTTGGGCTCCTGTGGGCTCTTGAATTCTTAAATTTCTCCTAAAATATAGAGTCCAAAATTAACTGTTAGAACTGATATAAAAACTTATACGTATGATGTAAATTAAATCATAACTACTTAAATTCCATAAATCTGTTACGCAATAATCAAACAGATATAATTCTAACTATCCAATTTCAGTTCATGTAACTCTGTTATTTATTTATTTTCTTCTCCTTTACTCTTAGCCTCTCTTTCTTTCTTCTTATTTTCCTTTTTCTCTTCTCTTTCCCTTTTCTTTTCTTTCCTTTTTCCTCTCTTGGTCTCGATTGTAAGTGAATCCATTAACAAGCAGCTCTTAATTTATATATAAACATTATCACTGCCTCAAGCAAGTAAGTGGAACATGCATGCGGCGAGCAAAGAGGTGAAGCAAGCATGTGAAGTAGTGAAGCAAGCAGCTCATATTGCATGCAACAGGCAGCTGGCCACTTAATTTACTGAGGTTACATTTGAAATTGAGGTTGGACAACTGTAGTTTTTAAGTTACAGCACTAAAGTATTGAGTAAACATTAGTTGTTGTAGGTTAGAAGATATATTGATATGATTTTTTACTTGTATAATGAAAAATCTATTATATCTTTAATAATTTTATCAAATTATTATTTAAAATTTACATTTATTATATATTATTAATTTTTATTTTATAGTTACAGTTTTTTTCTACAACAATTGCAGTTTAAAAATTACAACACTTTAATTCCAAACACACCCTACGCACGTGTGGCTACTCTTCTTCCTTTTTTTCCCCAAGCGGTGCATGACAATCTATTACTGGTTTTATTTTCAAATTTTACATTGATCAATATACATCTTATGACAACTGTACCCACAATGTGATATTAAAAAAATGGAAATTCGTCAGATAGAAATGGATGGACTTAAATTAGATTGATCAGATTTATAACCATCCTACTCTGGACACGTATGCTATTAAAAAGTAAATTACCTTTATCAGGTGCGATTGGCTAAAATTCAACTGACTGGAAATCTTGTGTTGCGCAGCTACCAAATAAATGCTGAAGTAATTTCAAGTGCAAACATGGAAATGGGAACTTGATAGGGTCAAAATTTGTCTGTCTGCGACCCATTCGAATTAATATTATATTACTAGTAGGCAGTTCGACCGATTTCTTTATCAGCTCACACTCTAATAAAACATAACATAAAAAAACAAAATAAAAATTTTCGCCACATTCGTGGATATTAGTTTATATTAAATATCATGTATGACAATTCCTTCCTTCCTTGACCAAATTGTCCATTCTATTGTATTACAAATGGCGCAACTAACCATTGAAAAGGACCGTTTCAACAAAATATTTAATATATATATATGTGTGTGTGTGTATGAAAATAAGACAAAATGAGTAAATCCATAGATTAAAGGATGGTCAAATGTTTTTGGTATTTAGTTAATGGTTAATTAATATGTAAATGAATACTGAAGCTTGAATAATTCTTGGAGTGAATCACGTTTGTAGGGCCAAAAGAAAAAAAAATGTTTCATTTGTCATATACTTGATTTTATTTTTTTATTTTTTTGGCAACTATGTGATTAACTTTGTACATGCTTCTTAGAAATGAAAACATATGAATGATTATATCAAGCTGATGAAAGCCACGAATCAAATGATATATTGTTCTACTTCTGTTGGGATGATGAATACGGATTGTAAAGTTGAACATTAATGTTATGTGAAACAAATTTTGAGTTGAAAGCAATAAAATGTGAGGTTTTTAGCTTCTTATGTGTATATATATAGTGCATGTTGGGTTGAGTTGTTAAACTTCTTACGTGTATGTATATACAATACGTGCGGAAGGCCAAGCACAAAGTCCAGAGGCTAAAGACGATAAATGGCTTTTACTGTAATTTTTTTTTTCTTATGAAGTTTTTAACCCCGGTCAATAAGCAAAGCCAGAAAACAAGCACAAGATCTTTCTAAAATCCTAAAAAAGATCAAGCACAATCAAGCAAACAATTCATTTCATATTCCAACAAGAATCAGGTTTTAGTTTTGGTTTTTACTAATGATCAAAGAAGACACTTGAGAACAAGTGGTACTATCACAAATCACACAAAGTTTTATGATCACTGAATCAACAATGGAAGCTATAATTTGATGTATTGAATTATTTGATAAAGATTTTATGTATATGGGCTCTGCCTTCGCTGCTCTATCTTGGGAAATTCTTTCCTATTCACCTGCACACAATAGGCTTTCAACTTCAGCAGTATGTTCACACTAGAGCAACAACTCAAGGAAAAGCCAAAGTGTTTCATTGAGGAGATAAAAAAGATGAAAATCTTGAAAGAACTGATAATCATCATAAAAGACAGAGAAGGTTGCAAAAAACTGATCAAGATTACAAGGATAAAATTGAGAGTTGAATATTTTTAAAATTCAGACTCAGTGTCTATTGAGCCAAATGGTTACTCGGACACTAATAAAGATTTGATGATGAAGATTTTCTTCTTAAGTTTCCAAGGAGGTTTGTTTGTTGGACTTGGAAAGCTCTTCATTTCAATAGTAGCACTGATGGTAATATTTTCTTCAATGTTTTTCATGCTCTTCAGCGGTAGCTTGTCATAGCCCTTATATATGATACCTCTAGTTGCTGTAAATATAGTTCTCCTGCCTGTCATTATATATATTTTTTGCAGCGTTATAATCTAACCCATGAAGCCCTTAGTGTCAAACATTTCTCTTGCAGAAAAGGAAAAGAGAAGATTTCCCACAAAGAAGGGGATCAAATTTAGAAGGCCAGACCTGCATATTGACAACTATGAAGGAGAGAATTAAAAATATGATAGAAGAGGAACAAAACCAGGAGTCCAGGATTATTCAACTTAATAGTCTTCAGCATCCGGAAGGGACATGAGAAATTTCCTTTTGGGTGCTGAAATAATAAGGGTTCTTAATTTCATTCATCGAAAAATTCTATTCATGGTTTAGAATTTTTTTACGTTTATTGAATGGAACTTCTTCCATAAACTTAGAAAATAATTAGAATTGATGAGACACCAAAATAAATAGAATTAAATTATAACAGTATAAAAAGAATGTGAATGATATTTACTCGATAGAAATCTATATATAAATGGATTATGATTCTGTGAGCTTGGAAAAATAAAGTGAGTGATTGTTCACTATTTTGTAATTTCTGTAGGGTAATTTGTTTCCGCTAGTGCATGGCTGGCGGTCAATGCCTGTTCCCCTTCTCCATTCAGCTAATGAATAACCATTATAAGTCCTCAATCCTTTTTCTTTTTTAATTCAATTATAACCTTAATTTTTTTGAACTGCATTATATATAATTCAATAGTTTGGATTTCTTGTTCTGCTTATTCTTCGTGAGATAATCCCCCGTCATATAGCATGAAGATTTTTGGGGCTTTCCTAAGTACCGATTCTCCTAACTTGCTTTTTGGCCCTTACTCGTTGTAATTTTCTTCTTCTTATTTTTTAATAAAGTTCTGATTTTTTTTTTAAAAAAAAGTCACACCACCTTTTTCATATTACTTATTAATTTCCGTAACTTTGAACATAGATATTGTCTGAAACAAAATTTGAGTCGAATGCAATAAATTGTGAATTTTTTATGTGTAAAATACATGATGGGTTGAGTTTACCTCATGAGGAAGGTCGAAGTACAACGCCCAAAAACAATGAACGACTTCTAACTTTTTTTCTTATCAGAGTGGAGCTATTGGCACCCCTTTAAAACTCTTATCAAACCCCTTTATTGCAATTTTAATCTGAATTTGAATGATTTTATGCAAAATTCAATTAGACACGCTCATCTTCTTCAACAATATCATCAACAATCAAAGTTGTTGTTAATGACTCAGTTATAGAGTATCAGTTACAAATCATCATCAACAAGCATCAAACGAATTCTTCAAAAGAATAATTTTGAATAAAAGACAAAGACTAATGTAAAAGAAAAATAGATCCAAAAGTGTGAAACTGTTTGTGCCAAAAAAAATAAAATAAAGAAAGTTTCTCCCTTATTCAAAGCATAAAAATATAGATTTAGTGGTGTGAAATGAATTCATTTTAAAACTGAATTTGATAAGTTTAAATGTTAGACTTACGATGTTGAATAGAATGAAAATACAATCATTTTCAAATATAAAATGCAATAAAAATTTCAAGTTGAACATGGAAGAGTTTCGCATAGAAAGATGAGGTTTACTAGGGTTTATTGAGAAAAATAATTGAAAGGTTACTTGTAGAATTAAATAGAAATTATTTTTAAAAGTTGTTTATGAGGACATTTGAGGGTGGCAGTAGGCCAACGCTTTTTATGATTTTGAGATACAATTAATCTATAGGTGGGACTATTTGAACCCACCAAATTGCTCTCTACACTCATTTTTAAAATTAATTCATTATTAAAAATAAAAAATTTAAATATCTCAAGATTACCACTCACTAATCTCTTTCTCTCTCTATTTTACAATTGCATATTCTCTCTCTACTCTAATATACTAAACACTCAATTTTACTCTCTTTTGAATTTTTTTAATTTTTTTACCTTTCTCAATATATCATGATCTGTATTTCATGCTTTCTATCTATAATTTTTTTTTAATATTCATTAACTTTTGAGTTTGACAAAAATTAATTTTATATTTATTAACTTTCATGACGGATAGAAATTTGTTAATGTTCAATTTTAAAGAGCGGGTTTTGTTCCTTTTAGTTTGTTGTATCAATTATTTACAACTAAAAGAATATATTTGAGTGAATTGATGAGAGTTTGTAAAATTGAGATGAGAAAGAGAAGAAAGGGTTAATGATAAGTGCATATTTTCCATATATTTTGCTGTTAATTTCTCCATCTTTTTCTTATTTTGGTCTTAAATATTCTAGTTATTTTAGTTAATTTTTAATTTAGTAAATTATATTTTTATTGTGTTAATTTTTATCTTAGTTTTTTTATTTTGTTATTTTAGGAATTTCTAGGATTAAAGAGAAATTAAATCAGAGCAGTCAGGAAAGAAACCTGATTGAGAGAATTAAAATAAAAAAAGAATTGAAGATTGGGAGACAAAAATACACAAGAACTCAAGAATTAGAGAAACAAAGAATATTTTTCCAATCAGTGCTTGTATGGGCCAAGCAAAATTAACTTTATACATAGAGCTAAAATTGGAAAATGGAAGTAAAAAGGGAAGCCAAGCGAATTACAAGCTAAGCCATCACATAGAGCTAAAATTGAAAAAAGGAGATTGCCATCCGGCACGTGAGAGGAAGAAAAGAATAAAGCCTTTTGGCTTTAAGTATGGCCAATCAAAAGAGTTTGTGAATGAAGACAAACAAAGAAAGCAAATATTTTGCATGACAATTTAAATGACGAGTACGTTATGAAAGTGGCGGTTTTGGCTTGGATTTAATTTTTCCCATACAAGGATTTAAAAGTCACACTTGAAGCCTTATATAAGGGCCAAGTGGAAGCAATACGGGGGGATTTTTATTCGGCAGCCACACATACAAAAGAATTTGCAGCCGCAAGGGAGAAGAAAAAAATAGAGGAGGCAACCGTTTGAATTAATTTCTATGTCTAGTTTTATTAACTTTTTATTCCCGATTTAATTATATTAGGCTATATTTCCAATTTGATTGAGGGTGAATTCAAAACTCTAAACATACTATGCAATTAAATTTAAATTTTATCATTCAATTTATTTAATTGAGATTATTTATGTTCTTCTATAATTATTGTTTATGATTTTATTCTCATCTTGTTTGAGTGGTCAATTAGATAGGACTTGAATAAATTTTATTGCTAAATTAAAATTCTTAATCCGTAATTGTCTTGATATTTTAATCATAAGTGGCATGTTAGAATCAATGATTTCAATTGGAGAACATGACCTAAGTTAAATAATCCGAGATTGTGTGTTTATTGCCTGAATGAACCTAATATCTTTTTTTGTTTAATGCTTCCATTATCTTAAATTTAAAGAGCTTGTTTTCAATTATTTAATGGTTAGAGATTAGGTGAAGAGCTTGTTTTGCCTAATGACACACTAAGGAAAGATTGAGACTAACAGAGCTTGTTGTTATCTACGGTTGATAGTTTTAATATAAATTGATGATAGAATTGATATATTATGTGCATGTTTAGTGGTGGCGAATGATCCTTTAACCAAAGTTTTTCTCATTTTTATTTCTTTATCCTTTAATTAGAGTTTTTATTAAAATTTTGTTTTCATAGTTTGATTTCTTTATTTCTTGCAATCTAGTTAAAGATTCAACCCCCCCTTTTTATTTGTAATTGGCATTTTCTTTAGTTAGATTAATTTATATTAATTATTTCTACTATTATTTTATTTTAAGCCCTGTTTTAGAGTTGATAATAAAAACAGCTAGCATAGTTTCTATAGAATCAACTCGCTCTGTACTAGTTATTTATACTAGTAGTAAGGTTTTAAATTTGGTACACCCTAACAACACTACCAGTTAATTAAGTAATTTTTAAAATAACTATGAAGATAATAAAATTCTTCATTAAAAAAAGGATGTAGAGAGAAAATTGGTGGGTTCAAATATCCACACCCTTAATCTATCTGGAATTGCTGTTAAACTTTAATAATTTTTTATTTTATAAAGTGTCATTATTCATGCAGTGAGATTATTTTATGTGCAACTAAACAACGCTTCTTGCTTTTAAAATCTACTAGCACATATAAAACAATGGTTATTATTATTTGATTATTTTAAAAATTATAAAATATCAAATGACTGCAAGAAATATCTTTACTATATCATTTCATTACATATTCATTAGTAGTATTAGTTGACTAATTAGTTGACAAATAAATTAGCAATTTTATCCTTAAAAAGTTTGCACAAATAGAGGTATCTAATATTAAAATCATATGCTTCTAGGAAATATTTTTAGCTAGTTTATATTTTGAGAATTGAATATTGAAATAGTTGATCATCTGTAATTGAATACTATCTAGTTTTCAAAAAAAGGTCTTAAGATGAAAGATAAATAATATACATTTTGTTTGAACAAATAACTAATTAAAAAATTTTAGTGTAATAAAAAAATTCATATGGTTCCACATGTACAAATAAATGTTAATTTTATTGATTGGTGATGTAGATTGATTTGAGAAGAATGCATAGAAGATTTTTTTCAGGGCCGTAACTTGAGTTTATATGCATTTAGTTTGCACTCATAATATATTGTTTCACGGATAATCTTTGTTTAGTATCAATGTAGTATAAAAGAGTGTTAGATCTTTAATTTGTTAGTGTTGTTAGTGTTGGATCCTAATTCAACGTTGTTAGATCCTTAATTTAATTTTGGGCTTATATATGAATAGTTATATTTTATGAATTGTCATATAATGTTAAATCTAATAAAAAGTGATATATTAAAGTTTTTGGTAATTTGAGTTTTAGTGTATCTGATAGGGTGTGAGCCTTTAATATATAGAGACTTAAAGATTATTTCTCTTTTTATGATAGATTGAAATAGTAATATTTAATGATAACAAGAAAGTTATCAATATAAGTGATTATGGTCTCCAGGTCATATATAACATTTTATTCTCTTTTGACATCTTATCATCAGATAGAGTGTAGTGACAAAGCGAAAGAATTCTCTAGGATAACGTGTTGATCTAAAATACTAACAACATGAGTCTAAAGAGTGATTCGATATTATGAATTTAGGTATATTTTCACATATTTGATTATTGATTCTTAGTGATATAATATGAACTTTCTTAAATATAGGTGATGGTTTTTACTAAAAGATTATTTTCTTTCAATTCAGACTTTCATTTAGTAAAATTATACTAAAATATATTATATACTATTTTAAATAAATTGGATTTATATTTTAGATGATTTGCTATAAACCGAGCTGGTAATAAGTAAATATTGCAAAAGGCTTAGTTAAAAAAAAAAAGATTAGCTAAAGAACTCGATCGAGATCATAGATGTTTAAATCCACAAAATTTGTTAAAAAAATTGATTTGGATTGAATTTTGTTTGGACCTATATATAGGCGGTTTTAATGTTTTCTCGAACTTTCCCATTCTTTAAAATCTTGGATTGGAAAATTTCTCTCTGTCTATACATATATATATTGGATCTTTAATCTAGCATTATTGGATCCTTAATATAATGTTAAGCTTCTATGTGAATAATTATGTATTGTAAACTATCATGTAAGGTTAAGTCCGTTTAAACGTAATCTACTAAAGTCTTTAGAAATATTGGTAAAGTTGACTTTGACCTCGACTTCGACCCAATTTTTTTTTAAAGGTAATTTTTAGTGCAATTTTAAATTCAAATATTGGTAAGGTTGTATATATTTTGAGATGAATTAATTGAAAAATGTTACAAAATGACATCTCTTATAGAAATTAATTTGTTTTGGAATAAAAACAATTATGTATATATAATTTTTATGAATATCGATTGACCTAAATGAAGGCCCTACATTTGATAGAGCTACTTAAGCACTTGCGATAAATAAACACATAATGATTACTCAGTTTTGCATGTGAACAATAAATCGGCCTAAAAGAAGATTTATTGTCAGTGTTTGATTATTACACCAAGATATCACTTACATGTGAATATTTTTTTCCAAAGACATAATATTAATGGAGCATTTGGTATCTTAAGATGAGGTACCTTTATTTGAATTTATTTATGTTTTGAATCTTTTATGAGCATATTTTGTTTGTTTGTTGTTCTCTATGCAGTTATGACTCCTACTAATATTACTGTCAATATTAATTATCCTCCTATGCTACTCTAATTTCAAGCCATGGCAAAAGAAACTCTTAATAGTTCTTGCAGTCATGGATTTCGACCTTGTGCTAAGAGTTGATTCTCCCTCATCTCTTACAAATAAAAGTAACCCTGATGATAAAAAAGAAATAGAAAGGTAAGAGAGATCAAATCGTATTGTATAATGATCATAAAGAAGGCCATTCCGAAAGCATTCAGGGGCTCAATGTCTGAAAAGGCAACTACAACTAAAGAAAACTTTGCAAATGCTGAACAAAGATTTGTCAAGGATGAAAAAGCTAAAATTGGTATGCTCTTGACAAGCTTAATTTCAATGAGATATATGGATAAATGCAAGATCATGGAGTACATTATGGAAATGTCTTATCTTACTTTTGAGCTGAGAGTACTTAAGCTTGAATTCTCTGAGAACTTGCTAGTACATTTGGTTTTAATATCCTTACCAATATAATTTAACTAGTTTAAGGTGAACTATAACTGTTAGAAAGAGAATTAATCTATAGATGAGTTCATATCACAGTTTGTTTAGGAAGATGATAAGCTGAAAAAAGATAAGGCATAAAGTGCTCATTTGGCATTTGCCTCTGGAGAAAAAGACAAAGGCCAAAAAAGTAACAAAGATAAGAAAGCTATAGATACAATACCTCAAAAGAAATGACAAAAAATGGTGATCCAGAGGGTACTAGATTTTTCTTCTATAGAGCTGAAGGACATGATTTGGTTTGTTTTAAGGTTATCTTAACTATTATACCAAGACACACGCGGTGGATAGATTCTGGTGCAACAAGTCACATCAATGTATTTATCCAGGGTTACTTAAATTGTCAAAAGCTCAATAACGTGAGCGATAGCAAGAAGGGTTGAAGTTGAAGCAATTGAAAATTTTAGATTATTATTAAAAACCAAATTTTATTAGGATCTTAATGAAACATTATTGTTCCGTCTTTTAGACGAAATTTGATTTCCATTTCCACTTTGGACAAGTTTGGTTTTACTTTTTCATTTGGAAATAGAAAATTCAATTTGTTTCAAGATTCAAAACTGATTGGTTTCGGTTCTTTATCAGGGGATGATAATCTTTATATGCTTGATAAAATTGCTTCATGTAATGAATCCCGCAATTCAATACACAAGGTTTAAAAAGAAGATTAATCAATACGAATTCAGCTGCAATATGGCACAAGAGATTAAGTCATATTTCCAGACAAAGAATAGAGAGACTTGTGTTAAATGAAATTCTCGACCCCTTTAGATTTTACAGATTTTAATATTTTTGTAAATTGTATCAAGGGAAAACAAGGTTCCAACAAAAGTGACTACCAAACCCTTTACGAGTTTTGGACAAGTGAGAAGTCTAGTCTAAGGTACTTTCATGTTTGGAGATATCTAATTGAGGTAAGGCCTTATAAGCTTAATGAGAAAAAAACTAGACTCAAGGATAATGATTTGCTATTTTATTGGATATTCTAAAAGATCCAAGCGGCACATGTTTTATGATCCCATGACTAAATTAATTTTTGAGTCAGGAAATGCTCGGTTCTTTGAGGATATTGGGTTTGTAGAGGAAATATACAATTAGGGATTTTTTTTAAAGAAGAATATGTTGATATTCCCATAGGTGTTATTGGTATTAATTAGAATTTCATTTCTAACTTTGTTTAATACAAAACAAATTAAGATAATATTGGAGAATTCCTATACAAGAAGTTATTCTAGAAGAACAAATTCTACCACCTCAAAAACCTATACCATTCAGGAGATCTATTAGAGAAAAGAAAATTGTTGTACCAAATACCTACATTGTATTTCTCAAAGAACATAAGATAGACATTGAAGTGATAGAAGATGATCCAATCAATTTTCGTCAAGCAATATAAAGTTCTAATTCTTCGAAGTAGATTGATATCATAAATGAAGAGATAAAGTCCATGAAGGACAAAGAGATATGAGATATTGTCCATTGTCAGAAAGTGTAAAACCTATTAGATGCAAATGGATATTTAAGACCAAGAGAGATATAAGGTGCATTTTGCTACAAAGGGCTTTACGTTGAAAGAAGACATCGATTATAAAGAGACTTTCTTTTTGGGTTTTTTTAAAGACTCTTTAAGATCATAATGGTATTAGTGACGCATTTCAATCTTAAGTTACTTCAAACAGAGATGAAGACGGCAGTTCTTAATGTTGATATTGAAGAGGCAATTTATATGGTGCGGTCAGAAAAATTTGTATTAAAAGGCCCAAATAATATAATTTGCAACTTAAAAAATTCATCTATGTGCTTAAATAAGCATCTTGACAATGATATTTTTAGTTTTATCAAGTGATCATCTCTTTTAGTTTTGAGATGAACATGGTCGATGATTGCATATACCATAAATTTTGTGAAAGCAAATATATTTTTCTAGTTTTATATGTTGATGATGTTTTGCTTGCTAATAACAATATAGGCTTATAGTATGATACTAAGAGATTTCTAGCTAAAAATTTTGAGATGAAGATATTGGTGGCACTTATTTTATATTAGACATACAAATACACCAGGATTGCTCCCGAGATATTCTTGGATTATCATAAAAAAAGATATATCAAGAAAGTTCTTAAGAGATATGACATGCAATATTGTAAACCAAATGACACCCTGTGTTTAAAGAAGAAAAATTTAGTCTCAATTAGTGCCCTAAGAATGAATTTGAGGAAAAGAAAATGCAGAACATTCTTTATGCATTAGTAGTAGGAAGTCTGATGTATGCTCGAGTTTGTACATGACTAGGTATTCCATTTGTCACTGGAATATTGGGCAAATATTTAAGTAATTACGGAGTAGACCATTGGAAAGTAGGCAAACGAGTCTTGCAATACTTAAAGAGAACAAAAGACTATATGTTTATTTATCGAATGTCAGATTAGCTTGAGATCATTAGGCATGCTAACTGTGATTTTGCTCGAAGTCAAGATAGTATGAAGTCTACGTTGAGCTACATCTATCTAGAATTAGAGGCACTCTCTATTGGAAGAGTGCTAAATAGTCTTTTATAGCCTTTCTTATGATGGCAGAAGAGTTCAATAGATGTTATCAGGCATCCAATCATGGAATATGGTTGCGAAATTTTGTCATGGGGTCGCACTTAGTAGATAGTATTGACAAACTACTAAAGTTATTTTGTAACAATAATTCAACAATGCTGTATTCCAACAACAATAGGAGCTCAACGAAGTCAAAGTATATAGACACCAATTTCCTAGTTGTTAAAGAAAGAGTTTAGAGTGAGCAGTTGCCTATAGAGCACATTGACACAAACTCCATGATTGCGGATTCACTTACTAAAGGATTGTCATCTAAAATGTTTCAAGACACATTGCTTGTATTGGTGTCATGTCATTGAAGGATTTTCAGTTTTGTGGGATCGGAGTTTATGATTTTAAATACTCTTATGATAGATATTTTTTCAGTTATTTTAGTTTATAGATATTTCAAGTTATTTTCTATAGAAATAAATTCATATTATAATTTTAGTATTGTTTGATCTTATTAAGGTTTAAGGTGGACTTGTTAGAAAAAGGCATGTTAAGATCACATTGCATGAAATTTTCATGCTACACATCCACATCATGATCCGTATCATTTAGTTGTATTGGCATAGTGACCATTGATGGGTTAAGTTACGAGGTTGAAATAAAGGCCACTTTGATCATACGTTGGTATGATTGATAGACCGGATTGGTTGTAGATATATTTCAGTAATAATAGTAAAGTTGAGCTCCTATGATTATTTTTGTAAAGTATAATCATAAGGTTACACATATAGTCAAGTGGGAGATTGTTGTATCTTTAATCCAGTATTATTTGATCCTTAATTTAATATTTGACTTATATATGAATGATTATGTATTGCAAACTGTCATATAAGGTTAAACCTAATTAAAAGTTATTTATTAAAGTTTTCAATAATACTAAATGGAGAAACACCTCTATGTAAAATTATATAGGTTGCAATTGTGGACGGATGTGTGCTTTTTTTTTTTTTAATTCGAACCTTCCAAACATTATCAATTCTCACTTTTCAGAGTTTCTTTCACGAGTTCTTCATCTTCTATACATTATTGAATAAAGTCGCTCTTACCTACTACTATTAAAATTACAGCAAAAAGCATGAAAGTTTCCAACAAAATCAAGTAAAAAATATACGTCAAGTTATTATTTAACTTGTTATCCTTGGTACCTGGTTAAAAGATACACTTGAATGCAAGGAGAATTATTCCAAACATTGGAGTGCAATCTAAGGATCTCTTTTGCTCTATCTTTCAAGTACTTTTCACAATCTGCTTGAGTCACCATGCAAAGCTTTGACACTGCCCCCACGCTCAACATCTCCAAAACAACTTCATCTGTTGCTGAAAATTTCGATATCGATGATAAAATATGAACCGCTCGGTCATTTGTTGCTGGGGAAACCCTAAGGAGTCTTTTAGTCACCATGGCAATGGCTCCTGCATGTTCTCGAAACTTCAATCTCCCATCCGCGCATGAACACAGTTGAGCTAAGAGGTTAAAGATAAGCTCTGTGGTGCTCTTTTCGGGCTTCGATAATTCAAGTTCAATGAGTTCAAAAACTGCATTGGCTTCAGTAATTTTCACTCTGTTGCTCCCCATCGGACATGCTTGTAGCAAAACATGCAACCCCGATTTGGTAGCTTGTTGTGAGATATTTTCTTTTAATAATTTTACCATTTCCTTGAAAAAATCAAGATTTAGTGTGCTCTCCAATAGGCCTTTGCTTGCAAGTTCTAAAACCATTTTCAAGACTATCATTGCGCTGGTCTTCACTGCGACGTGACGGTCATTAGTCTCCCATTGTAAAACCCACATCAACGCGCTGATCAAATCTTGATTGTGATGATCAACAAGAGCCTTGTTTTCATTTGATGAAGACCAAACAAGAGATAGAATCCTTAAAGCTTCTTCAAGGCCGGTTGTTTTGTTGCCCTTGTAACTTGTTATAATCAAAAAAACCAAAGCCCGAACGACAAAAGCTTCCTCCAAGCTCTTCCTATTCCTCTCATTCTCCATAGCTAGGGCTTCCATTTTCTTCAGAGTACTAATACGCAAATGACCAGAATCAAGATCGCGAACGAGTTTACGCACCTGATCCTTGTTTAGAGCAGATTTCGGGGTGGGGATTCTGTCTATTCCGTTATGTGTACACCAAGCTTGGATCAAACGACGCAGCGTATGATTTGATGTCAACCCAGAGTCTCTAGGCAAAGGCTGCTTTGTCACCGGGCACGTCGTGTCCTTCGCCGTCTTTAGCCACTTCTCGATGCTTTCTCGATCGTATGATATGCCGGTGATGGCTGTCACGGGATCTTTCATTATCTGCAACGATATGGGACAGATGAAATATTGAGGCACCTCGATTTCGTCCATGTTTATGTCGATGATTCAATTAATTTTATGAGTTGCGGTGGTGTATCAGCTAGGAGAAATGAAAGTGGCTGCTTACTTATGGGAAAATAACTGAAAGAAAGACAATGAACGCGACAAAGAAAATTCTACGCATGAATTAAATCTGATTTCCATGTTAAGTTGTATGATAATTCATGTATACTTTTACCGGTCGTACTTTGGGAATGGACTGGCCAGCCGTTCTAGGGCGGTGGTCAACACACGATAAAATAACCATGTAAATCACGGCTGTGCTTTTCTTTCATTGACCGTTGACTGCCACTTGGCGAGAACTACTTGGCTGAAAATGACGCGAGTGGACCCACTTAATGTAACGTGGTAAATGCTGTGGGCGGCGCGGAACAAATTTAATTCCTGTGCGATATGAGGAAAAAAACACGAACCATTTGTACGCGGGCAGCAGCCAAAATCAAACCATCTGTAGAATTGACTCGAAACTTTCATGCGATGAATGTTTCAGTGCTTCGGTTGACTAAAAATGTTAAACCAAACATACTTTATAAAAATGAATATTTCTGCTGAATATTCGTATAGTTTTGATCTGGTGGGCAATGCCGCGTATTTGCTGTGAAATAAAATCATTTAGTCGTCATACGAAAGAAAGTACATAACCGTTGATGGACATTAGTCGATCACAATAAGTTGTTACTGCTTTCAAAATTAAACAGTGTACGTAATTAGTTGGAAATATGATTAATACAAAATTTGTCAAAGATTACAAAGTTTCAATCTTGTAATTAATGATCATGCTATATTAACTGTAAACAATATTGTCATACAATGCTGCGATATTATAAGACTTAATTAATCTATTTCATTAAAATAAATAAACTGCGTGAAAAAAAAGTTGCTTCAATGTGAAAATATGTATGTAAGTAGGTAAGAAAAAATTTCAAAATAAGTTCGTCAATAAATATTAAAATATGTTTGTACATAACAAGCCTAATTGTCTTTATTTTAAAAAATAACAATTTTTTATAATTATTCAAGGTAAAATCTCTATTGAGAAATATTCTCTAATGTGTACTTATATAAAAGACTTTCAAAGTAAGCCAGAATTTTCATTCATATAATCTATGTTTCCAAAAGAGAAAAATAATAATAATAATTTCTTTGTTTTTTAAATAATTAATGTAATATATATAGACGAAGGATACGAACAAATTACATTTGGAGTCAAGTAATGTAATTGTAGATGAATTTTACGCATCTTTCTTAATGGAGACGAAGGATACGAACAAATTACATTTGGAGACCAAGTCCAAATAAAAGTATAAGATAAGATTAGAAATAGAAGCAGCCAGCAGGTCAAGCTTTCTCCAGTACTAAAATATTGCTCCTCTAGAAGAATACTTTATTGAAATAAAAGGTTATATATCTTAAAAAAATCATTTTCAAATTATGTTTACATTTGATATACTCTTAACATTTAATTAGACGTGCTGAATTTTTATTTTTTTCGTTTATTAAGATTGATATTTTGTCTTGGTGTGGTATTATTGTCAATTTAATACAAAATTTGTCAAAATAAAAAAAAAGTTTTAATCTTAGGTGTAATGATCATGCTATATTAACTGTCAACAATATTGTCTTATTAAAAAAATTCAAAATTTGACATTCATTGGATAACAACTCATGTTTACATTATCTAGAAGTTACTTTTAATCTTTTTCTAATTTAAATAAAAGAGAAAATGTTATGGTGTGATACAGGGATAATGTCTTATACCTAATTAATCTTGTAATTTTTCTAAATTAGTTTAGAATAATAATAAGGATACAAATTATTTAGGCACCCGATACCACCAGGCCTATGCTTTGTTAGTATTATAATTGTTGGGAAATTCAAACCCTCCATTTTATTGTATTTGTATTCTCACTATTATAAAAAAGATTTGTAGTTCAATGGTAAGAGTGTTATTTAATGATTTAACAAAGTGTTGGCTCCACTGGCAATAGAGTTTCCTTAAGTGGCTTGATTGGGTTTGCTCCCAGTTCGAGTCACAGGGAAGTCGCTTTTGTTGGGAGAATATGTGCCTCTCAGTTCGAGTGGGGACTTCTAGTCTGGATTGTGGTACGGGTTTAAAGGTACCTCCCACAGTTGGGGCCCTCTCCAGGATACCTTGTGGTCAAAAAAAAAATTCGAATCATTTACTTCATAAATAATGGAAAGAGGTGGTGAAAAACTTAACTAAAAAGTTGTTGGCAATATTTTAATAATTCTGTTTCATTAATCAATTAATAAATGATTCTTGTGGTAAATTAAGGGTTTTGGTATTCTTCGTTCTTCACAATAAATTAAAAGATCGCCTCTATAATTTTCTTTATTTTTTTAAATGATAGAAAGAATCTCTTAATTTATTTAATATTCCAATTACAACAGCCATAATTCAAATATGGGATATCATCGTCGTGGGTATGAGTATGATTTGACATGCAGGCCATAATCCGAGCGGCAATTATGGCATTTGATCTTGACTTTGACTTTGGGTACCCAGTGAGTGCACGACACGTATTGTATTGCACCGCTCTCTAAGTTCTTAGCTTCAATTCCAGTCAAAATAAAACTGTCTAATTAAACTTTTATTTAATACAATGGCGAATATTGAAATTTTCTCTGCAAGTATTCTTTTCAAATTAAAGATTATAAGATGGAGAATAAAACATTTTAAAATTTTAGTAGGACTATTTCATTCATAATAATTTAAATTTTCGTGGCCTTTCTGTATTAAGAGATTTACATTGATATAATATAATCATAAGGTGAGAGTAAACTTTGAAAATAACAATATGACCAAATTAAAAATATCAAGTGACATATATGTTATGTTGTCCGTGGAGTATATTTTATTTGGACCTTTAATTTTTCTTGGATTATTATTTTATGCTTCATACTTGTTTTTAGCTGCATTGAGTTTGATAGGGGTGGGCAAAAAAACCGAGGTGTAAAGAAAACCGAACCGAACCGGCGGTTTTTTCTTATTTGGTTTGGTTTTTTTTTTAAGAAAAAACCGAAAAAACCGTTTGTAAAAAAAATCGAAATATCGGTTCGGTATTCGGTTTATTTAGCTGAACCGAAAAACCGAACCGAATAACCGAATTTTTTTATTTAATTTAAATTAAACATATGTTAATTTTTAACTGATGTGTAAGATAAGAAACATGAACTTGCATGCACACAATCAGAGTATATATATAGATATATATATATATATATGTGTGTGTGTGTGTGTGAGTGTTACTGATACAATTTCCTAAATTTTATTAAAATAAACCCTAAAGCTATCAAAATCGAAACCAAAATACCAAATCCAAAATCGAACTTGCATGCACACATTGAGTTGGAAAATGCCTAAAGTTGATGTTGATATTGATGAAGATGGGAGAATGTTTTTGGCGTTTGTTTATATATATTTTTTTAATTTTGTGTTGTAAGTTGTAATTGTTGTTATTTTTATTTCTCTTTATAACATTATGATTATGTTTATATAGATGGATTATTGGAGTTTAATTATGTATTTTGAAATTTTAATATTTCATATTTTGGGAGTATTTTATTAATAGTTAGTAAGATATTAGTGATAAAATGTGTTTTGAATACTTTGTATTTATTATTAATATTTGTAATAAAATTAGGATAAATTAATTGTTGAAAAAAATTATTATATTCATGAGGCCCAATGGGATAAAAATTTAAAAATTCAAAATAGGCCAATTTTATAAAAAACCGAAAAACCGAACCGAACCAAACCGAAAAGAACCGTTTGAATTCGGTTCTTTTTTAATTCGGTTCTTATTCGGTTCTTTTTATAAAAAAACCGAATTAAAACGGTTCTACAAAATTTCGAACCGAACCGAACCGGACCGGACCGTGCCCACCCCTAGAGTTTGATATACTGCAAAGTGTGACTATATGTATGCCAAAACCTAGAAAACAAATTGAAAGCAACTAAAATTAATCTTTCCATGTATAATTAATATGACAACTTGCAAATACATCCAACATATTTGACTTTCTCACTTTCTCTCATTTTCAAATGTATATCATAATAGGAAAATTTGCAGGGTAGTCCAGAAATTTATTACTAATTTATCTAACAATAAAAAAAAAGTTTGTGGATGTCTGTTAATTGGCTTGGATAGCCTACCATCGTACTTACAGACATTATTATCCCAGTGCTCTCTTTTAGCTATAAAAAGTACGAAAAATTTAAGTTTTGAGACAGAATTTTGGTTTCATAATAATTTTCCTCCAAAAGAGTATATCGGGTGTATAGGTTTATTTGTAGATTTGTTTAATAAATTAGTTTGATGGATAAAAAGTTATTTAGTCCATATATTTTAAGATTAGTATCCATTTAGTACCTGTATTTTTTAAAATACCTCGAAACATCTCTATCATTAAAGTATTAATACCCCTACAGTTATTTTTTATTTCTTTTGTCTTACTTTTACAATATTATCATTTTATAATAATTTTTTTGGACATTAATAAAAAGATAATAATTAAATTACTAATTTAACCCTAAAAATAAAAAAAATTATGTATTTTTTTTGGAAGCACCATTTGCACACTTGGTAGTTTACATACAATTTTTGACAATTAAAAATTAATACAAATTTTTTAATCTTATTTTTAGGGTTAAATGGGTAATTTAGTTATTTTCTTTTTATTAATGTCTAACCAAAAAAATTATTATAAAAGGGTAATATTATAAAAGTAAGCAAAAATAAATAAAAAGTAACAGTAGAGATATCAATACTTTAATGATAGGGATGTTTCGAGACATTTTAAAAAATACAGAAACTAAATGGATTTTAATTTTAAAATATATAGACTAAATGTGCTTTTACCCTCAGTTTGATGGGTGTCAAAAGCCTCGCCCTTAATTTTTGTCATAAAAATCTTAATTGAATTATAATCAAACACAAATTTTAAGTGAGATTCTGTATCCAACCCAAGCATTGTTTAAAACAAAAAGGGTAAAGATTTAAAATTCAATGTATATCAAAACAATGGTAATGTGGCTAACCATACAAATTTATTCCGTTTGATCTGGTCGTTTTTACATGAGAACATGACGCTGGGGAAAGCCATTCATCAATTTTAGCAATTTTTTTCTTCATTTCAAATTGTTTTTGAGGCTGTAACATCTGTCACAGCTCCTTGGTAATTTTTGCACGTGTGGGTTGGGGGCGGGGGGGGGGGGTGTGATTATTTTTAAGGAATTGCATAATTAATCCCTAGCAAAAAAAATTACTACTACGACCATTTCATTTCTCACATCTGAGCAATCTTTAGTGGAAAATCTTCCCCGCTACGTAACCCTTGACATACTTGTAACATTAACCAAGTACTAATGAAATGGTTGTGCAAAAGTTGGCGAAATTTAATTACCCCAACACCCACGTCTGCCTAGCAATGTATAATGCCCGAGCAAAGGTTAGTAATCATGCCTCATCCTCTACAATGGTTTTCTGATTCACGAAGAACGGTGCTTCGTTAGCCCTAGCGACGGACCTGAACAATATAACAGCACTGAGGCGACAAGAATCAATCCAAGGCTCAAAACCCTTTGGTCCAGATACCGGTTCGTTGGTTCTCGTAATGGAGTGTTATGCATATCCGATATTACATCCCAATTCTGCAACATATTTGTGAGGAATCCATTTGTTGGACAATTAATAGAATTGCCTAAGCCGTTTAAGCCAAGTATCCTGGTGGCCAAGAGGTAGCCCTAGAGTCTGGTTACCACCCAAGGTTAGAGGAATAAAAAGCGGTGAGATTAACATCTTATGATGACATCCCCACGAGGAGGATTGAGGGAGGTAATGTCTGGATTAAAGGGGTGAGGGGGAGAGGGGTCCCTCTCCCGCCGCAAAAAAAGCGCCTTTTCAAAAGGCTTCCCCGCTCTTCCCCTTCCTCCAAGGCCGCTATTCCGACAGAAATCCCTCCCCTTCCACGCACGACCCAATAGGAACTATTTCAGTGCCCCTCTCTAGATAACTCAATGACATGCTGGGCGTGGAAATCGGATGTTCAAATTCTTACTCTTGGCAGTGTGGCGATAGTTATTATGAACGGAAAAGTTTAGGGCTTGTGGTTCCAGGGAGAGTTGATTGCGGAGCATAATAGGAGGCCTTCTTGTTAAATGGAGCTTTACATTGGGTGACTAAGCGTTATAATAATTATCAGCATCCTGCGGGTCAATGTTCGCGGTTGTCATTTGATCTAGCTGAGGAGAATTGTGGAGAATTTGAACGTCCGAGTTGTGGGAGTCTTGATAACTGTTATTATCATTTGGTGGTTTTAATTGGGTGCCTTTCTGCGATTCATTGTTTGGATTATGAAAGATTAGATATTTGGATCATGAAGGAATATGCTGTGAAGGTATCATGGAGTTTGGATTTGTTGTGCGCGGAATGCGGAATCAAGCGCACCAAATAATCAAGGAAAAATAAAGAACACAAAATTTACGTGGTTCGGCAATATGCCTACGTCCACGGGAGCAAGAGAAAAATAATTGTATTATTAACAATTATTTGAGTACAAATTTGAGTAAAGAAATCTCACTTTCCCAGAACCCAAATACACCCAGTACTCTCACACACACTCTCCAATTGCTCACTCTCAAAAGCTTAGAAACTTATAAGCTTCACAAACTTGGGATGATCTCAAATGAATGAAATCCTTAGCTATTTATAGGAGAAGTGAATTACTATGCTAAGAATAAAATAATTAAAAATATAATTTTTAATTATTATTATTTTTCAAAGCCATCACCTATTCTCCATTTTCGGCTCACCAAATCGTTTTCACCTTCAAAATTGGCCGGTGCCAACTTTGGCCAAATTGCAACACGTTTTGCTTGCATGCTGGCTTTGACTTTTCAACAATTCTCCACCTCGGCGAAAATTTTAGCCAAATCTGAGCCGACTACCAATAGACCAAAATACTTAATCCCCAAATGATCCTCGCAAGGATCCAAGGCGGCTGCATCGTTGTGACTGCCTACGTACCCAAAATTTAGGATCAAGCCAACCGTAGTTCATAATTCCCGAAGGACATATCTTAACACAATCGAAGGATTTGAATTAGTTTCAAGTAATGTTGAAACTTAACTCCAAAAACTACCTTCGTTAACATATCCAAAATCTCCCTTACATAATGATTTTCCTTTTCAGCAACTCTGAAACCACAAGGCTGAATCATATAGATTTCCTCCTCCAAATCTCCATGTAAGAACGCCGTCTTAACATCCAATTGAGCCAACTCTAACTCATATTCTGCAACTAAGGCAAGTAGGATACGAATGGAAGTATGTTTTACAACTGGAGAGAAAACTTCATTATAGTCAATACCTTCCTTTTGAGCAAAACCTTTTGCCACGAGCCTTGCCTTGTATCGAGGAGTTGTTTGATTCGGAGATCCTTGCTTTTTGGTGTAGACCCATTTATTGCCAATAGCCCTTTTCCCCTTTGGTAACTTTATAAGTTCCCAAGTCTGGTTTTGATGGAGAGACTTCATCTCTTCCTCCATGGCTAACTTCCACTGATTACTTTCACTGTTGCGTAATGCTTCACTGAAAGTGTTGGGGATGTCATCATCAATAACTGGAAGTGCATAGGCTACCACCATATCTTTAGTAAGCCATCCAGGTTTCTTTATTTCTCTTCTTGGCCTCCTTGTTGCTATAAAATCATCATTATTATCTACATCACCAATTGTTTCTTCATTTTGTGGGACATCAGAAGAAACAACCTCTTCTTCAACTCTAGGTGTCACCTCCATAGTTGAACCATTCTTCGATATAGAACTAACTGGTACATATGGAGTTGCATCAAACTCCACCCGCTGCAATCCCTCTTTGGTCTTGTTCTCCACCTGCTGAGAACTTGGAGTTTTCATCATTGAAGCTTCATCAAATGTGACATCTCTACTGCACACAAACTTTTTATCTTCGAGATCCCAAAGCTTGAAGCCCTTTACTCCACCTTTGAATCCCACAAAGATAGCTTTTCTAGCACGAGGATCCAGTTTACCATCTTTGACATAATAATAAGCTGGACACCCGAATACACGAAGGGAATCATAGTCTTGTGCATGCTTTCCAGACCACATTTCCATAGGAGTTTTACCTCCAATTGCAGCAGAAGGCAACCGGTTTACCAAGTGACTTGCGTAGCTCACAGCTTCAGCCCAAAACTTTTTATCTAAACCAGCATTAGATAACATACACCGTACCTTCTCCAGTAAAGTACGATTCATACACTCAGCCACACCGTTCTGTTGCGGAGTATGTCTCACTGTGAAATGTCTTTTAATACCCTCGTTCTGGCATACTTGCAAGAATGGATCAGAAGTATATTCACCCCCATTATCAGATCGTAATACTTTGATCTTTCTGCCAGTTTGAGTCTCCACCAATTTCTTCCATTTCACAAAAATCTCTACAACCTCATCCTTTGCTCCCATGGTGTACACCCACAAACGTCTAGAGAAATCATCAACAAATGTAACAAAATAATGGCTTCCACCAATTGATGCAGTCTTGGTTGGTCCCCATACATCACTATGAACATATTCAAGGATCTCACGAGTATCGTGATTAGCTGTACCAAACTTGACCCTTGTTTTCTTGCCTACTACACAATGCTCACAGAAATTTAATCTACAGGTTTTGGTACCTTTTAAGAGTCCATGCCTCATTAGAGTTTGCAAAGACTTCTCTCCAGCATGTCCCAATCGTACATGCCATAACTTGGTGGTGTCACTGTGCGCCTCAACAACATTTGCTTCATCAGTTGTACCTCCCTTCAAATAGTACAAATTGTGACGCCGAACCCCTTGCAGAATCACCATAGCCCCATGTGTAAACTTCATTATACCATCTTCAATGGTAACCTTGTAGCCTTTAGCTTCCAAAGCACCCACAGAAATTAGATTTTTCTTTAAAGTTGGAACAAATCTAACCTCTTTGAGTTCTCTGACCATTCCATCAAACATTATGAGCCGAATTGTTCCTATCCCCATTATGCGACAAGGTTGATCATTCCCCATCACAACTGCACCGGATTCCAGATTACAAAAATCTATAAACCATTCCTTAATAGGACACAAATGATAGGTTGCTCCACTATCCAGTATCCACTCGCTCGAACTAGCCATGTATGCTGCAGGAGTAATACTTAATGAATAATCAGAGTCTTCATTTTTCTGTGCCATGTTTGCTGCTGCTGGTTTCTTCCCTTCTCTCTTTTGAGCCTTTGGACAATCTTTCCTCCAATGGCCCTTTTCATGACAAAAGGCACACTCATCTTGAGCTATTTTTCTGCTTCTCGATTTGGATCGAAAATTCTTTCCACCACGCTTCTTTTGTTTCTCCATCGCCCAATCTCCACTCACCAAAGCTTCAGACGATGCTCGTTCAGAATTTTTATCATTATTCCGAATCTCCAAGCTTGTCAATGCTGCGCAAACATCTTTGAAGACGATCACACTTTTTCCATATATCAAAGTAGTCACAAAATGGCTATATTCCTCTGGTAGTGAGTGTAACAGAATCATAGCCTTGACTTCATCTTTAATATCTTCATCAAGATTCTTTAAATCAGCAAGTAACTTTTCAAATCTTGAGACATGATCGTGCATTGACACTCCATGCTTCATCCGAAAACCATATACTTGGCTCATTGCATGAAGGCGATTTTCAGGACTTTTCACCAGGTACTTCTCCTCCAATGTACGCCACAAAGTCATCGCACACTCCTCATCTTTCACCAAGTATTTCACCTCCTTGGTCAAACAAAATCTGATCTGACCACAAGCTTTCTCGTTCATACGATCCCAAATTTCTTCATCATACAAGTGTCTTTTATTTTTCAAAACAACATCTAGATCGATTTGAATAAGGGCATCCATAACTTCGCGCCTCCACATGCCGAAGTTGATTTTCCCATCAAACTTTTCAACATCGATCTTCTGGCCTCCTATAACAGGTGCTGAATAGCGATTTGACAAATCTCGCCTCCCACCTGAAGTATCTCCAGAAATAGTCTCGGTAGATCTCTCCCCAATTCTGGAAGTTTCACCTTCTACCATTTTCACAACGAACTATTTCCACTTGAAAAACAGTCTCTATGATGTTAATTTCGCGTGAATAAATGCACCAGGAAAGTTCCCAGGAAACTGGACGGGAACTCGGTCCCAATTAAAAACCAGAATCCTTAGACTCTTATCGCCTTGTTGACAGAACTTTCCTAGACATGCAAAAATACACACTACTTACAATAGACTGTCTCCCAAGTACAAATGGCCGTCTCCACCGTATACGTGAATAGTACCGTATGTGAACAGTACCGTATACATGAACAATACCGTATATGTGAATAGTACCGTATCCGTGAACAGTAACTTATCCCCCAAGTACGAACCGTCGGCTCTGATACCACTTGTTGTGCGCGGAATGCGGAATCAAGCGCACCAAATAATCAAGGAAAAATAAAGAACACAAAATTTACGTGGTTCGGCAATATGCCTACGTCCACGGGAGCAAGAGAAAAATAATTGCATTATTAACAATTATTTGAGTACAAATTTGAGTAAAGAAATCTCACTTTCCCAGAACCCAAATACACCCAGTACTCTCACACACACTCTCCAATTGCTCACTCTCAAAAGCTTAGAAACTTATAAGCTTCACAAACTTGGGATGATCTCAAATGAATGAAATCCTTAGCTATTTATAGGAGAAGTGAATTACTATGCTAAGAATAAAATAATTAAAAATATAATTTTTAATTATTATTATTTTTCAAAGCCATCACTTATTCTCCATTTTCGGCTCACCAAATCGTTTTCACCTTCAAAATTGGCCGGTGCCAACTTTGGCCAAATTGCAACACGTTTTGCTTGCATGCTGGCTTTGACTTTTCAACAGGATTTTGTTATTGGAACATATTTACCGCGTCGCCTGCAAGAAAAATCATCAAGACAAGACTCAGAAGTATCGGACACTAGTCTCTGCCTTGGGTCAGGCAGATCAATTAAGGCTGTGTGCAATTTGAAGAATGGAGAAATTTTACTGGAGTATGAGAGAGAAGTTTTGGTTTGTGAAATCCTGAGACCGAGGATTTTTAAGGATCTACTGATTCTTGGGCACCCCAATCATTTTCGGACGATTTGCCCATGCTTAAAGCCTCTTCACAATCCAGGACATACTACAATACCATTATATATGATTAATTGCAATTAAATACTAATTAATCTTGTGAGCTTATTGCACCTAATCCCTTTTTTAGATGCTAATAACTTAGTTTATGTGAAGAGTTTCTTAGAAGTCAGCTTTGTACAAGAATTATTCAAGATGTATGTTTACTAATTTGATGTGATGTTCTTGCATGCCTAATATGCTTGTTTACTTTAACTAAATAAGGCAAAAAATTCAAGGTCACATATATTGCCGAAACTAGGTAATGTTTATAATCTACGGCTTAGTAATACAATGAGATTCTGTAATTTGTTTAATTTAATTGCTTGGTGGGCAACGTGAATTGATAAAGACTGTTGTCAATGCTTCAATAACAGGGTTTTTTTGGAGTGAGGATATATAAAACTCAAAAGAGGGAGAGAGCAAAACAAATGCCGATACAATTGTAAAATCCCTCCATGGTTAATTTTACTTTTAATATAAAAAAATCATTATATAAATAAAGACACATAAATGAAGCATAAGTAATAAAGATAAAGTCTTAAGTAGTATCGACACCGTTATCTAATTACATACCATAATATGTACGCTGTATTTATAAAGACCACAATGATCCTTAAATTTTCCTATTGTTTATTTTTAATTTTTATTATTAAGTTGATATTAGTATTACTGTTGTATATTATTTCTATAAATTTATAATTTCGGATATTATTTAATGTATTTGATTAAACAACATAGTAGCCGGATCCGAGGGCCGGAGTCAGACCCGACACAAGCTTATGAAACTCGGCCTGAACCCGGAATTTTTGTTTCTTGGGCTTGGTTGTTTGGTTTTTAAAGCCCAAATTGATCCAATTCCCAACCAAATCCGAACCAATTGAACGGTGAAAGGACGACGCTCTCGGTGGTCACTCTTTCGGCTAAGTTCACGGGTTTAGGGTTTTGCAAAGAAACTGCTTTTGGCAATCGAGCAAAGCAAAATGGGGAAGCAGACATCGTACACGAGACTGAAGGGAAGCCAGAGCCTGAGGCAGAGACTGGTATTGTCTACGCTCGCCTCCACTCCTGTTCTCATAGATGACATCCGCGCCGACGACACGATGCCCGGTCTCCGTCCCCACGAGATTTCCCTTCTCCGCCTCCTCGAAAGAATCTGCGATGACTGCGTCGTCGAAATTAACGAAACTGGTGAATTTTTTGTTATTATTTTTTACTTTCGCTTTGAAAATTTGCGCTTTTGGGTTTCTTAACTTTTTAATAATAAAATTTATGTTCACTTATTAAACGTGTGAATGGGGCAGGCACGAAATTGGAGTACAAGCCGGGAATAGTGATGGGAGGAAGGAACTTAGTGCACGACTGCGGCGTTAGCCGGTCTATTGGGTATTTCTTGGAGCCACTGATTCTTGTTGGATTGTTTGCTAAGAAACCCATTAGCATAAGTCTAAGAGGTAGTTACTTCTTGTGGCCTGTGCCTTGTGATATTTTGCTATTTGTAGCTATTTAGATTGATTAAATTTTTGTTTTTTTGAGTTTTGAGTCATATCTTCACATTTCAGAGACAAACTGTTTTGGAAGCATTGCTGTTGGTCTTGACACTGCACCTAATTAGATCATGTCCTGTTTTGTGTCTATATTCAAAGCATTTGATTTGTCTTTGTTTCAGGAATTACAAATGATCCTAAGGATCCAAGTGTGGATACTTTCCGTTCTACTACCTTACCCTTGTTAAAGAGGTTTGGAGTTCCTTCTGAAGGATTGGAATTGAAGATAGAGAGTCGTGGTTCGCCACCTGATGGTGGAGGTGAAGTTATTTTGACAATCCCGATTGTTGATAGGTTAATGGTGAGTCTTTGGTTTTGCGTTCGAAACTTCGAAAGATAAATGAAAGAAGCAAGAGATATTGAAAAGCAGAAACTAGCTACAAATTTGGAAAATACTATGAATAAAAGGATGTAATGGTAGCTCGTTTATTTTCTATGTTGTTTCTCATGGTTTTGATTTGCAGGCAGTTCGCTGGCTCGATGAGGGAATGGTTAAGAGGATTAGAGGTGTTTCCTTTTCAACCAGAGTGTCTTCTCAGTTTGAAAATAGTATGATTCATGCTGCTCGTGGAATCTTTAATCGCCTGCTTCCCGATGTTCATATCTTTACTGATCATAGAGCTGGTCCACAAGCTGGAAAGTATGGTCTTTAATTGTTTTAGATATCTTTTATTTTCTTTTTGTAGATATATTTGAAAATAAATGGTGCATTGCTGTCCACTTTATTTTTTCTGTATTCTAGGCACAATTTTTTATTTTTAAATTAAGAGGAACAATTTGATGGCAGGTCTCCTGGCTATGGAATTTCACTTGTCGCAGAAACTACATCTGGTTGTTTCATTTCGGTTGACACTGCAGTTTCTTATGCACGAGGTGAAGTGGATGAAATTGAATATGACGAGAAGAGAGAGCTGATGCCACCAGATAATGTTGGTGAGCAAATTGCTTCATGTCTTCTTGAAGAGATTGCGAAAGGCGGAGTTGTAGATTCAACACACCAGGTTTGTGTTTTAAGTCATCAAACTACTTAGGTCTAGCCATTTCAGCTTTCATCTTTATTATACTTTTAACTAAACAATCTGATGGCTTTATTTCCCCCCTCTGTGATTGGCTTATTGATTGAAATTATACAGTTTAAGATTTTTGAACATGCTTTGAACTTTAGCCTCAAAATTTATCATCTGTAACGGTGGATTATATTCCCAACTTCCTTCCTTCCTCCCTCGTCTTTGTTTGATTGAAACCATGCGGTAAATATAGTGTATTTTTTACTAATTTTGCTTATATTGTTTCTCGCTCCAAAACTTGACAATCAGCAAAATTGTTTCTGCTGATGTTATCTCTGTGACATCTCTGGAGGGGTCACTAAATTTAATTTATTTAGTACTTCTAAAAACTATATGATCTATGTAGAATCCGTGAAAGAAATTGTTTAAGCAGTTTTATTGAAGAATGCACATAATGACTTTCCCTTCTCTTCATAAACGCTTCCTATTACTGGGGCCTCCACAGATATCTCTGTGGGAGCATCTCTTGCTCTAATGACAGTACCGAACAAAGCTTTTTCATTTTTCATTCTTTACTTGTGGTTTTTTTTCCTTAGTTTGGGGTGACAATGGCTGTTAATGAGTTTCTTATTGCTCCCATTTATTTTTATTATTGATAGCTTTTATGTTTGGTTTGCAGGGTTTGTTGTTTTTGCTTTGTGCATTAAGTGAACCAGACGTCTCAAAGGTTCGTGTTGGAAAGCTTTCACCATACGGAATTGAAACGCTTAGAAACATCTTCGATTTTCTCGATATTAGATTTGACATTATGCCAGATCCATCAACAGGAACTGTCATCCTTAGATGTGTGGGATGTGGATATAAGAACCTATCTAGAAAGCTTTCATGATTATTTACAATATACATACCTCAGGGCTGCCCGGCTTCAACTGGGAAGGGATGATACTCTTATGGTGTCCAAAGCCCCGTTGTCTTGAAATTTGATGCGGTTTTGTCAGCTGGGTAAATAGAGACAAAAGTTCTGGATTACAGAATTTGTTGGTTAGGGTACATTATTGTTGCAAAGGAGATGAGAGGCCTTTTTCAACAATGTACTTGCAAATGATTATTAATGTAGTCGTCTTTCATAATTTTACAAAACAGCTTTGAGGAATTGAACATTCTTACCCAACTTTTCTAAATGCTGTCAAATTGTGGTTATTGTTGATTGTGTGCTCTGGTCTTATGCTTTTCTTTGAAGAAAAGTGATCGCATAATTATTACGAAGAGTGGAGAATGATCTTTATGACCTTATCAACGAGTTCAGGAGGAAAATGGCACCCCCCCCCCCCCCCCCCTTCTCCCCCTCCTCTCAGCCTCTCTCTCCCCCTCCCTTTTTATTTGAATGCAGAAAAGAAAAAGTTTAACTGGTGCAGTGAAGCTAAACAAGACAGCCTTAATTGGTCGAAATGTTCCCCACTCTGGCCAAGGACTTTCAAAGTTACCAGGTTTGACAAAGAGCAGTTTTGGATGTGTACATTTGAATTTTTTCCTATATTTAAAATTCGAGAAATACAAAGTTGAGACATGAGAAACATCAAATTGATACTGATATATTATTAGACAAGAAGGATTATAATGTGAAGTTTAACTAGTAAATTTTTTTTTGGGCGGTATACAAGAAGACTGTTAGATTCAAATAGAAAAAATAAGTTCGAATTTTGCTCGTGTACCATTTTGACGGGGAAATTCTTGTTAACAAGACAAAAGACTTGGGGGGATAAAATCATGCTATCGGCTTAATTTGAATGATTCATTTTGGCATCCCTGAATTCCCTTAACTGTGAATAGACTTTCAACATGGGCAATCGTCCGAAAAGATTTTTGCCCCCCTGGAATCACCACGTCCTTCAACTCCGGGGTTTTTAATTAAATACCCTTTAATAGTTTCAAAATTATTAAAATACCCCTTCTCTTTTTAGTTTTCATGGACCCTAACACATGTGAGTAAAATAAAAAATACCCTTAATGAATGTATCAAATAATTTTTCTTGCCTCATTTCTTTCACTCAGCTCCATTTTTGCTGCTGATTCTCTCAAAATCTCTCATAACTTCTTACACAAATACAATTATGTATTCATTTCTTTAACACCCACTCTTTCTTTAAAGGTGCATTGGTTATTAAACACCCCAATAAGTTATGTTAATGTTGTTGGGTTTTAAATTTTTTAATTTTGAGGAAAATTTAGAAATTTTCCTCACATTACAATGTCTCATTTTCATAATTTTTTCTTATATGTAGAAATATATGCAATGTAGGTTGTTTAATTATTTTTTTCAGCAATATAACTTATTTATGGCTAACATTTTTGGCGTCGTGCATTCCCTTGATACCGTCTATGTCATACAGTTAGTCATGTCGGTCGTGTAAGTAATATAGTCGTGTAAGTCGTGTGGGTCATATAAGAAATATAGTCGTGTAAGTATTATAGTCGTGTAGGTCGTGTACTTACTTGTATATGAAATTTGATATTATTGTTTTTATTGTATCATCAGAAATGGTTTTGGTACATGTGCCTATTCTCTTCAATGGTGAATGGATTGAGTAAAATGACGAGTATAAGTTCAAAGGTTCCAAGGCTAAACGGATAATGATACCACGATCGACAACATATGCCGAATTGGTGGAGAAGATAGCTGAAGTTATTGACATAGATAATTCGGAATTCGAAATCACAATGAAGTTCAAACTTAAGACATTTGATCCTATTCCACCAGTTACAATTCAAACCAATGATGACGTAAAATTTTTCTTCGAGAAAGTACCTAGTGGAATAGAGTTTAAAAACCTGCTATGCATTACTTTTGAACATAGATCAAATCGTGTGTTCATAAATTACAGCAAAAAAATAAATTTGCATATTCGACAGTTTGAGAAATGATAGATATTAATTATTATAAATAAACAAAGTTATCAGTTTATAATGTCAATATTTGGATATTATACACTAATGGATATTACAATTAAATATATTACAACCATTTAAATTTTTTTTTTTTATCTTCAAACTGCTTTCTTCCTCTGCCGAAGCATACACGCATACATGAGGAATACATGCATATAATAAATCCATAAAATCAATTAGAAACAACTCTTAATCAAAGGCTGGTTGAAAACACAGTTGCAAGTGTGGCAATACTTAGGTTATCATCAAATGTTGTCGGAATCCGTACAACAGAAAATAATAATAACTTTACATAATTTGTACATAGTTAAAAATAATAACAAAATGAACCTTCACATTATTCTTATTGGTTCTAATGATGACAAATTAGTAATTTTTACTTTCAGTTTGCCATATTTCATTTTTTCCTTAATACTTTTCGTTGACATTTTTTGTATAGCAACAAATACAAATTCTTAGTAAAAATTAAGTCTTTAAACAACTAAGTTATTATAATGAATTAACAACAGTGAAAAAAGTTGTATAATTTTGAGGTCGTGTAATTTTGAGGTCGTGTAAGTGCAATACATGAAGTTGTGTAAGTGCAATACATGAAGTCTTTAAACAACTAAGTTATTATAATGAATTAACAACAGTGAAAAAAGTTGTATAATTTTGAGGTCGTGTAATTTTGAGGTCGTGTAATATATGAAGGTCGTGTAAGTGCAATACATGAAGTTGTGTAAGTGCAATACATGAAGGTCGTGTAATACACAACCTTGAATCTTATATAACCTTACACAACCAAATCGTGTGTTGCATGACAAAATTATAATCGGCACAATCCATCAATTTTTCACAATTTGCGGGCAGCAAAACAACTAGAAATTTGTTTTTGAGCATGTAATGAGAGACCCACAACTAATTAATCTATTTTTTCTATATAAACCCTAACTTTTTTTTTTGAATATCAACAAGAAAACTATTTATAGAGAATTTCTTTTCTCAATTAGTTAAATTATGACCATTTTGCAGTAAAGGATCAACTCTCGTCGGCGATTATGTAGCGACGAACTAGGCTTCTCTTTCTTAGTTGTGGCAGCTTTCCCTTCTCAAGCTTAGTTTGCTCGTATTGAAGTTCGATTTATCATCTATAGAGAATGAATATTTGTTTCGGTAGAGGTGATGCGAGTGAGGGAATTATAGTGTTTGTCTGTTTGAGTTTGATAATGGAGAGAATTGCAGCAGATGAGTGTTTGTTTGCTTCAGTAGAGAATAGAGAGGTGCTTTTCATTGAGTTGAAATGTTTTAAAATGAGGATATCTTAGTAATTTCCTATCATTTTTTAAAGAGTATCAATAAAAATTTTGAAAAAAATAGATTTTAGGATATTGAGATAATTTTTGAAGTATGGAGGTGTACCGGGCGCAATTGTCTCTTCAACTCCTTACTCTCTGAATTGTAAAAAACTAAGGCTCCATTCTCATTCTTCAATAAAATCTCTCCATTCTTCAAACTGCACCCAACCTTAATTGTTCTACCCAAAATATTCAACATTTCTGAGAATTGTCTTGATTTTTCTCTTATGCTTATTGCCAAATAAGTCCTGATGACGCACTCTTTGCTCCATGACTCCTCCATAATGTATTCCTTCATCATCTGAACAATGAACCGCAGAAAGGCACCCTCGCAAGACAACCAAATGAAAGCGACAACAATCAAGGCTACCACAAGAGGGACGTCCCATCTCTTTCAATTTCTCTTCTGCTAAATCAAATGATAAAATCCGTGAACAAGGAGATGCACGAGAAGGAAACTGATTATTATACTTACTCAACCAATGTAAAGCACCGTTTAACAATGCCTGAGATGGCCCAGGATTAACTCTCCAAGGGATTAAAGGTCGGCCTAAACTTCTCCATGCATCATCGCCAAGACCAGACTCTAGAGCGTGTTGTGAGATAATGTTTGAAGCAAAATGCTATCCGCACCAGTTTACATTCTTCAGTTGTCGGATGGTAACAAAACGCTAGGGCAACCTTTTGGTCTGGATAATTAAATGGCTCACGCAATTCTATGAAATCTCGTCCAAATGGGTTGCATGCAAATATGGGCTTGGAATGAAGTGCACTGGCTGTGCATAACATGCCGTTGGATGAACCAACAATGTGGTATTCAGATATACTAGACTTGAGTCTTGCATTGATGCTCGTGATCTGGTTGTTATACTGTTCAAGGTTTACGGAGTACAGTTCGTTTGAACTTGGAAAGTCACAGTGAAGGATGAGGCCTGGATTCTCTGCGTTTGCTCGCCCTTGGTGTAAGCTTGGCAGTCGGGGGTCCAGGGCTAATGCAATGCTCGCCAACTTTTGGATACGCATTTGATTTGCGTTAGGGACGTTATGGGTAGTTTTGAAAGTATGTCAAGCGCTAAGCCTTTGGGAAGATTCCCCATTGAATTGCTTGGGAGGATTAATGCTTCTGAAAGGTATTAGATGGCAGATTGCTCAGCCAAAAATGAAATGGTTGTTGGTGAACCACTTTGTGCTAGATACATACATCTGATCTCGATAATGTCAGGTTCGAAGACAAAATTGTCAATTTTTGTCATCATGCTATACACTTTTGAAAATTTCTTCACTAATATTTGGGAGGGACCTACTAGGTTTGTATTCTATCTTTTTGGTTACTATATATGCGCGATAATTGCAATATTATAAACATTTTTTTTTTCAAAGAACACAAAAATTGAGATTGACAAAGGCTTTTCCAACTCCGTAGTTTACTAGAAGGACTTATAACCACATGATTCAACTTGTTCAATGGTTACCGACATTTTTATGAAGGATAACCAACTTTGTTTAGATCGGCTGTTATTTTAAAATAATCATGAAATTTTGTTTGTGTTGAAAGCATCGGGTGTTTGGTGAAAGTCCAAAAATGTTTGACGAAATGCCTATGCGACAGAACCTGGAGGAAAAGCTAATTATTCGGCTGAGACGAGTAAGCATAAAGCAATGAATCAGCATGCAAGTGATAATAGATCAACTTAACTTCAAATCTAATAAGTATGCTCTACATTTGTTTAGAAAACTTCCCTAATTACAACCTAATAAACCACCGAATTACAGCAAATATTAGGTGAAAAGCTCGTAGATTTCAGGATATTGGGCGACACTGTAAAGAAGAGGTTTATAATGCATCTCATTAATACTCAATTTCAATGCGTGTGGCTCCTAGTACAACGTGTTCAGAGTTTGAATTTTTGTTGAGGGGCATATTTCCATTTTCAAGTCTCTGTCCACAATCTATGGATGGGAAAAAAAAAAATAAATCAACCAGCAACAAAGAAGAGTATTACTTACTGTGATACATTTTTGAGTGATCAAAATAAATATAAATATAAATGTTGAAGTGCGGAAGGAGTGCATGACCTGTTCTTTATGAGGTAAGATTTCTAACTTCTACAAACCTTAAAAGACATACTCGATGGACAATATGACGTAGATTACTTATTTCCAAATTTGATTATCATGACATGATAAATGGATTTCAAATGTTAGCACAAACATGCTTGTTGCAGCAAAAATGGACTGAGGCCAGGTAAGGCAATAAAGTTCAGCACAAATGTCAAGATGCAACTGAATCCATAGTTTCAATTGAAGTAATGTTCTTGCATTTTATAGCCTTCCCCTGCCACTTATATATTAATGAAAGAACAATCTTATATATAACAGTTAACGGTGGTTATATAAAGTTCCTTCACTTTCATACGGCCACAACTTATCTGACTCCAGACTAGCAATCAGGCTCTCAAATGAATTAAACATTAAGGATTGCGTATACGCATGACACTTAAGTTCTCATAAAAAAACTGTGAAGAAAACTAAAAGTTATTAAACAGTTGAGGATTACATGAATAGTATCACCTTTCAATCCTTTATGCTCCAATTCCCAGAATTGCCTCAACTAGAAACAGACTTTCAACATGAACAATAGAGCAAAACCATTTTGGCGGATCAAAAATCACCAAATCTTTAAGCTCCCCGTTCTCTGGGTTATATGAAACCAGGGCTCCATTTGCATACTCCAACAAAATCTCTCCATTCTTCCAATCGCATAAAACCTGACTGGCGCCTCTGCCCAACCCTGACTTCTTCAACCTTTCCACATGTGGCCGAGCATTTTCCCTAAGGCTAGCTGGCAAATACGTCCCAATGATATAATCTTTGCTCCATGATTCTCTCACCTTGTACTCTTTCATGATCCATATCTCCATTCCCTTATCATCTAAACAATGAACAGCAGATAGACATCCTCGTAAAACCACCAGATGAAAATTACAGACACTAAGACTGCCACAATCAGGCAGTCCAATCTCTCCAAAGTCCTCCTCCGCTAGATCAAACGACATTATTCTTAAACGTGGACCTGGGTTATTCTTATAACGCATGGTCACCCAATGTAAAGAACCATTTAACAAGGCCTCTAATGCACCAGGATTAAGTCTCCAGGGAACAGGTCCTAAATATCTCCAAGTATGATCAATACCAACAGTAAGAACCTCAACATCTGATTTTCTAGGCCGTCCTCTATTGCGTAAACTACGATAAGTACTGAAATTGAATACAATTGTCACAACTTTATATTCTATTGTTGATGAATTGCAACCAAACCCAAAAGCTAACTCTTCTTGTGCATACTGAGTTGCCTTAGCCAATTCTAAATAGCTTCCAGCAAATGGGTTGCATACAATTATGGGGTTAAAATACAGTGCATCAGATACACACAAAAGGCCATTACAAGAACCAACTACCTGGTATTCAGCCATAATAGAATTGACCCTTGCATCAATTCTTCTGACTCTGCTGCCGTCTTGATCAGGATTGTCACCATCGATGCTAACAAAACACAGCTTGTTTTGAATTGGAGAGTCATAGTGAAGGATCAGGCAAGGATTCCTAGTGCTTGCTCGCGCATGGTAGATGATAGGCAGACGAGGGTCTTGGGCTAAAGCTTGCCAAGTTCTGCAAACACACTTGGTTCGTACAAGGGCTGTGATGGGCAGTCTTGACAATATGTCAAGGGCTACATCCAGAGGAAGATTCTCCATTAGTTAGGTTGCAATAGAAGATCACTTTTGAAACGGTGAGGAGATGATGAACAATCAGCCTAAGAATACCTACGAGTCCATGAAGACAGTTTCAATAAAAGTCTAGGTAATCATCAACAAGAAGGTCCCTGACTATTTCGACAAACTATCAGATCATAAAATTTCTGTGATCATTTTGTGGTTTCGTCCCCCTTTGTATTTTTAAAAATAAGACAGTCTCATAATTATTTCTTCAAACCATCATAACTATTTCATCAAACCTCATTACTATTTGATAGATTCTTGTACCATTTCGTCCAGCACCTTTTTCCTTTGGTAGGGCTTTGCGTAGGACTTAAAGATTTTGAAGTTCATGTTCGAGTCAACAATCACACAATTATTTTGTCGGAAACTGCAAGGGTGACGTAATGGGAAAAGGACAGACTAGTAGAATACAGACGCCGCCATTATCATTGGTGAGAAATTTAGAAAATGAATAATAAAGATTTATTAGTGGTTTGCCTACGGCAACACTGCACACACATGAAAGATGAAACTCAATAAAGATCAGTTAAAAACGAAATTTCATGAGAAATAGCCTTTGCCATTTAATCCGAAAACATTGTTTATAAACAGAAACAGAAAATGCAACTAATGAGCAATGGTAAAAGACCGTTAAAATACTTGTATGGTTATACTTGTATCATTATCATACAGCATAATATGTTCCATTTGAACAAATCTCTTGTTTTGTATACTAACGCAGAAAACCTATGGATTGGCGAAGAATAAGAACAAGTAGTACTGTGAAATTGGATTATACAACCTAGTTTACATCATCCAGACCCCAAGCATCGTCTCTCAGTTTTTGCCTCGTCTGAATGCGATTTCTTCTGGCATCTTCCTGGTTTTTCAGCTCTTTAGAACCAAATGTTGTAGGCAACTTCAATCCCATGCTCTGAGCAATTAACCTTTGTGCAGTTCGTGCTGAAGTCTGTGGCCTTTGACGTGGAGGTTCCAGATCTGAAAATGAATAGCAATGGAATGCTTTCAGAGAACGGAAACCAAAAGCGGAGAGAACTTGCTATTTTAGGCAGCTATGAACAAGAACATTGCAATTGGGTATAAACATTTTGCATGCAGGAACAAAATAAATAATTGATCTCAAGAAACACAATATTTTGGATTATTTTGATTTTCATAATCCGCCAAAATGAGCACATTAATTTAGGAGGATTCAGAAACAGTCAATAGGGAAAAACAAATAAATTTCAACTGAATGAGGATCTATTAGAGTTTCCCACAAGAGCATAAAGGAAAAGAGTGACAAATATGAGTTCAAGCGAAATTAAAATCCTAGAAATCAACAGATGGCACAACTTTAATTTGCAACTGATGTCAGAATAAGTGTAGAAGACTCTCATTTTATCCATCTTCAGTGGATGCCATTCTGCACGGTGTCACAAAAGCCTTGGGCTTCCGTTAAAAATTTGATCAAGTTGAAACAGACTAACAATAATTATTATTATTCTTCCAGTTTATTAATCACACTGTTAAATTCCTTGTTATTGTGGTTGCCCAAAAGCTGACTACCGCGGATAGTAGCCGTCACACTAACCCTGTAGCCGAAGCTAATTAAATAGAATTTTATAAGAGGCAACATATTACATGTGGTGCAGTTTCACCATAGTTATAAACAGAGCGTATATAATTTACCTCTTGGAGAAACTGAGGCCAAAATGACATCATCCTCATCAAGTATACGCACTGTGAACGGAAACTGGATGTGGTTGCGGGCCTCCAGTGCTACAACAAAAGGACATTGTTATTTGGTGAAGACCAAACATTAAAGCAGAACCCAAGATTTTAGAATCAGTAACATTGGAGCCATTGCAATGCTAACTCTAATGACAAATTAAAAAGCAATGATCAATTCAAATTTTAAAAACAAAAATTAAAAAGAAGATGAAATCAATGACGACAAAAATGACGAATGAAAGAAAGCACCAGTGCAGCTGCTAGACAGAAGTTTACAAGTAACAGGACAACTCTGCCAACCCAAGAAAAAAAAAATCACATATATAACATCATCTCCTACTCAGCATATCCTTGGCACCATAAACCTTAAAGTCAGCTGGAGGTTTTTTAATCCTTAGCCTATTCATCTCACAGAGAGATCACATGCAGCTAAAAGATTAGAAGAGTTCGGATGTCACATTGACTCACATAACAGCTATACATCTAGCAACAAGAACAGTCAGTAACTTCCACAAAGAAAATACCAGAGCATCAGGCATCAAGTGAATTTAACTCTATATTTAAAGTGACTGTGATCTCTTTAAATTAATAGGTAAAGGCTTCAATTGAGTCTTATGCCAACTAACATTAATCATCTGTACCAAAGCTAGCCAGAAATTCAACTTTGTCCCATCTCTGCGATTGTTATCCCTAGTTTAGCTCAATATAAATGATTCCATCACTATCCTAAGATCAGAGGTCAAAAAGTCATATCAGGGATTTCCACAGAGATGCAGAGTAATAGAATGCAGAAGTAAGTTGAACATAAATCAGCTTTCACCGTCCACAAGATCAACAAAACTCACCCCTACATAAGGAAAAAGTCTAACATCCTCCTCGAAGACCAAATAAAGTTCCCTTATGTACAACTTCTTTAATTGGTTTAATTGGTAGGTCTTGTCGCAGCAAAGAGTTAGGGTTTATTTGGTGTCTTTCCTCCTTTGCATTGGCATCATGGCCACAGACAAAAAACATTTGCTAAAATCATAAATAGGTTATCAAAATGGAGTGAGATGAAACATGTGAAAGGTTATGAATGGAGACAAGCTGAAAAAAGAAAGTTGGCTTGACAAGTGCAGGAATAAAACAGTCAAAATACTAATTATTCATCTAAAGGTCTTCAAGACTTGTTGAAAAAGACTATTCCTTTTGAATCTATATGCAGGATGTTTATTAGAGATAAAGGATGAGTTAGTACTCAACTAGAAAAAAGAGGAGCTGTATCTAACTATCTATTAATACACGAATTAGCACCAGATTAGAGTTCAAACTATCGAGAACTATAAGAAAGATTAGAAATATATTAATAGAAACAAGAGAGAAAATCATAATTCTGAAAAGGTTAGCAAAAGGCATACTGATCTAACATTCAATTGCGCTAATGCAGTTTAGCATTGCAAGACTTAAAAAATTAGTTTAAACATAATTACCAATTGCCGGTGTCCGAAATACTGCAAGGGCAGTTGTATCATTGATCCAGTGAATAGAAACTCCACGATCTCTGAAGTCCTCAAAAAGTTTCTCCAGGTCTGTTGTCCTAGTACTTGGTGAAAAGTCAGCCAGAATAAGGACATGGCGTGTACCATAATTAGCTGACATCACAAAATGCATCTTTAGAATGCAGCCAAACTCTGTATCCTCAATACATTGCCAATATTACACTCTCTAGTACAAGTTTCTACTCATATCTCTTATATTGCACAAATTGAGATCAAATTCGATCAAGATGTAAGAACACATTATCTACATCAGATGAAGTCAGAGACCATGCTCTATTAGAACAATAAATAAGCATTGAAAGCCACCGTTGGCTTATCCTCTCCTGTAAGTAATCAGTAGTTTTCTGAGCTAAAACTGTCACTACAAGTTTTGAAAGTGCCAATAAAATAAATTGGGAGGTTCACATCCATCCATAAATATAACTTTTTGTCATATCTAAACTATTCCTTGAACTATCTTTTCGAATTCCAAGTAACAGTGGGGAGCTAACTGAAAAATACTGCAATAAATAGCATTGCACACCCTTTTAAACACGTAGAAATATAAATACGAACACAAACAAGTAGACAAAGGTTTAGTAAATTTGGGCAAGAAAAATTGAACTCTGGAGAAAAATAAGGGAATTACTATGTCTTAATTCTGTCTTGCTTCCTGAACTAAGACATGAATCATCATCAACCTCTGCATCTTCAACAATAGATTTATCATCTTGCCAATCACTATAGAGCTCATTTTTCTTATATGAGAATGTTCCCCTCCCACGCCGCTTAGGGGGTTGAACTTTCACACCCGTATCTTCCAATGACAGCTTCGATACTTCAGGTAAGCCCTGAGACGAAAGTAACTCATCTGGGTCACAATCAGCCATTGTTTCCCAATCTGTAGACATCCACATCATCATCAAATTAAATCATAATCAATCTTCCTGCTAATAATAATCTTCAAAAAAAACTTAACATGAACCTCACTTATATAAGCAACGCACCGTCATCCAAAGACCCATCTTGAGGCAACTTATCATTACCAAACGATTTCACTGATAAATTACCCATAAAATTAACAAGTTACTTCACCAAAAACTATTTAAAATAAAATAAAATAGGAATAAAATCCAAAAACTATTTAAAATAAAATAAAATAGGAATAAAATTACCATCAGTTGAGGAACTATTGCGGGCAGTATCTTTGGAAGTGTCCTTCGAGTCCTTCTTTGCAATGTTTGCTGCTGCATCACTGAAAATAGAATATAAAAAAAATCAGGGACCCAGATGAAAAAAATAATAACATAAAGATATTAGGGGAAAAAAAAAAGAAAAAGGTGCGTGAATTTTGATGTGAATGTACCGAATTTGGAAAGCGCGAGAGAGGAGGTGGTCGGATTTGAGAGAGAAGCCATTGGAGGAGTAGAGATTGGCCAAGTTAGTAAGAGCTGAAGCTAACTGGAGATTGAGCGATTCTTTTGTGGGTTGTGATTGCTGGATTTTTTCAAGCTTGGAAATTGTGGACTCGAGAAGAGAGATGGCTGCTTCTGTGTTTCCTGCTTCCACCAGATCTTCCACTGCTTCGCTCCAGTTGGTTTCTTCTTGATCTTCTTCTGGCTTTTCCATTTGATCAGAGAGTTTTGCGACGAACGAGAAAAATTTTCTCAGAAAATGAACGAGAGAGGGTGCTGTAACTGTACTACTAATTAGAAATGGGTTTTAACGTAGTAATGGGTCGGGCGAAGTTGGCCCAATTTTTAACCCAATTTGAAATGAATGTAGTTTCATCTCTAGTCTCTACTACATTTACTAAATGCACTAGGACATTCAAACTCAAAATTTTTTACTTAAAATTTTCATATAGATCTTGATTCATTGATTTCAAAAATTTTGATGTTAGATGAATAATCATTATTAAATGTTATTTTAATTTTTAATATTTATCGTTAGATTATTTAAAAACAATTAACTAAATTTTAAGTAAAAAATTTAAATTGAAATAACCACATCAATACTAGGTGTCTTTTTTAAGATTTTAAAAATTTTATCATTAAATTTAAAGAAATCTATCAGAATTTTGTATCAAAAGTTTTGCATAAGAAATGTAAGTTAAAATAAATATGCATCTATATAATTTAGACAGTGGGATGAAACTGGATATTGGGGTGTGAATATCATTAATTATTTACTTTATCCCAAGAAAAAAAGGAACACACACGTGGCAAGAATCCAACAAAAACACCATTGGCTGACCTTAGCTCAAAAAAATTTCTTTAAGGTCCCTACTGTTTTAACTTCATTATTATGAGAATAATTCACTTTTTCTTAAATATTTACCTAGTTTAAACTTTAGTTATCATGAGAATTATTCACTTTTTCTAAAATGATTTATATACTTTTTATAATTAAGTTGCTTTTAGGTTAAGACTTTTAAATTTTTAATTTAGCCTACCTAATAAAAGATTCTGAATTCATTCTTATTGATCAGAAAGCATCTAAGATATTATTTTATTTATATAGTTGTTCTCTACGTAAATAAATACATTATAATAGAATTTTTTTTTAATTTATTATACTTTATACAGTTAATATGGTACCTCTAATATATTAGTAGATTCTTTTTTTTTTTAACTACATAATCAAACCTTTTTATGTGAGATCTTCACACTTCAAACAACCACGACCAATATTCAACACAAAATGTTATTACAAGGCATCAAGATTCTCACCTTAATTCATCATAAATGGCAATAATACGGATGATAATAAATTTTATTAAAAGCTAACGAGCAGGAATGCTACGACGAGGAAGATAAAAGTTATTCAACTTTACGTAACAGGAGTTCCATTCCGTTAGTGTTTGGTTAGAATTTCAATAAAATTAAGACTTTCGCGTACGGAAATTTATAACCTACCAAATTATACCCATATGCACATTACAAAAGAAAGTTCTACAAATTCCTAGAAACTTTCGAGCTATCTATCTACGTATATATAAAGGACCACCAAAATATACAACTCTCAAAATAATAAGTTATATATATGTAAGGGCATTGAGTTATTTTCCAGTAAGAGTGTAAATTAACCTACACTAATTTCCTCCCTTTCCTAGCAATCCTCTCATCTCCTCTCCTCCTGGAAGGCACCAGCAGAAATTTGATTACAACGTCTAAGAAGAACTAATAATTCTCCACATCTTCCTCTGTGGCCTATAATGGAGTGGAGTCATTTAACTGAAATATCTACTTGCAATGTTTGAATATTACATGAAAAGTTGGGGCATATGTAGATCGAGTACCTAACCAGAAAAAACTTCCTTACACTTGGTATCCATAAAGATGTCATTCTGCCATGTACAAAATGGTCTAGATCATTGCCGCATGTTGGCAGTGATGATTCTTACCATATTTGCAAGCCGGAATGACATCTCCATGTGATTCCTGCAAACACTCGATCGGTGTACGGAAGACTCTTTCAGGTCACGAAATCTGGCAACAATTGGGCAGCAAACCTTTTCCTGCTTTGAATGTCAATGCTTTCGTAGGCACTGCCCGAATGAGAATTATGTTGTGGGGTTTCAATTCCGCAGAAATGATCAGGTTCGATGTTCTGCCCTGATGAGAGTAGATTGTGTTGGGATCCTGATAGTGACAGGTTTTCACAGTGGGGTAGGCCAAGAGTGAGAGACACGCCATTGTTGCCATGAAATGTTGGTGCAGCAAGCTGATGATGATGATGGTGATTATCAGGATTAAACCTTCCGATTTCAGGTCCCATTGAAAACATGCCAAATCCACCACCGGGATCATTAATGCTACTCCGCGAATTCTGCATCTCAGCATTCCTTAGTTTCTTCTGGCTTCTTTGAACAAATCCTTCGAGATGATGATTGGATGGTCCAATGAGATTGAACCCGGTTTGCTGCCGAAAATTTCCTCCCATGGGAGATGTCGACATTGTTGAGTTCGAAAGTTCAGTAGGAGCTATCTGGGTCGTGGATTTTTCTGCTTTAGCTTGGAGAGATTTTATTTGTTCCAATAGTTGAGGTGATTCCTTGCTCTCAGTTTTGCTTATATTCTCAGCACTACCATTTTTTTCTTGCTCCTTCAGTTCCTCCATGTACATTTCTTCAACCATTGGCTTCCAAAGACGAACTCGAGCATTTATAAACCAATTTGATACCTGCATGCATTTCAAATAAAGTACACTCATAACCACTTGAATTTTAAATGTTTGTGGAATAATTAATTCTGTCGTCATACAAGCTCTTCAAACTAGATAATATAGGACTAATATTTAGTGCTTCTTTGGGATTGTGGAATAGATTCTCAAAAAATCATTCATTTGATAATCTACTCCCATGGATTAAGTCCAAGAGAAGAATGCAAATTAAATATGTTTGATATACTGTACATCCTCGATTAAGTGATATTATTTGATAATCCACTGCAATCTCATATGTGCACTTAATTAATTTCATAGTCAAATATAATAACTATGAGTTACATAGTTGTATTATCCAGAAAGGCTGGTATCAGGAGAGAATTTTGGCAGCTATGGATGATGGAAAACAAACACAATACGAGCATAGGTGTGGTTAATTACCTGGCTCCTGGTAAGCCCTGTTTGTTTAGCAAGCTGCTGTTTGTCTGAATCTTTAGGATACCTGAATCAGAAAAAGAATATTACAAATGAAGCCCAATAAAAAGAAAAAATGTGTGTGTGTGTGTGTGTGTGTGTGTGTGTGTGTGTAACTATATTTGCTTACGGGTGAAGGAAATGCTCGAAGAGCCAAGCACGGAGGATGGTAACAGCTCGTTCAGGCAATCCCCTCTGGGGTCTCCAAGCATGATGTTGCATTCCCAGATGTTGAAGTGCTCTTTGCTGCCGAATCTGATGATCAATAAATCGCAGTCTCGAGCCCTCAGCTTTTGCTCCCAAGCAATCGTCTTCGCCTAGTTTCTTGCTCGTTGCTTTGATTTGTGCGGAGATTGCATCCTTGAGACACCGGAACTGCTTTGAGATTGTCCGCAAGGCGAGTGCTGTGTACGATTTTGCTGATCCGAAACCCGCAGCCTGCTCGAACGCAGAGACCACTACCTGCATTTGGTGGTGATACTGCTTGTACCGTTGCTCAACCTTCAAGTGTAAGGCAATAATTAATAATACGCAAAAATTAGTACAGCTATCAATGTTTTGTCTTAAATGAAATTCGGTTAGGCATATGGACCCAATCGACATGCAACTAACCTCACTGAAAATAAGCAGTATGTGTATGGAGGACAAAAAGACGTCTGTAGACAGTTCTTTGTTTCCGTTTTTTCACCTTTATAATTGATTTAACTAATGTTCCTCAACGTTTCCATTTCACACTTCAATCAGTCGTGATATTATTTATACACATTAGGCAAACAGTAAATGAATAAGGAACAATGCTTCAGAAACTTCCTAGACTCTAAACTCCAACGAGCTTATGTCCAAATTATTCACAGTTTTTCTTAATTAGCTATCCAAGAAATTAACATCCCATTTTATGTCTTAAACTTTCGACGATTTTTTATTTTCTAATAAAGAACAAAAGCAGATAATAATTAAATTAGATATGTTCATACCTCATCAAGCATGTTAACAAGTTTTGCCTTCTTGATCTGAAGCTCTTGCCTCTGCGCAGCAGTTAACTCAAAGGAACTTTTAGTACTATCACCAGTACCATTCAGTTCTTGATCACCATCAATTGATTCTCTATTCATTTTCATAGTTTCTTTAATCTGAGCAGCTTTAGCAGAATGATGATGATCAGAACCCTTTATAATCATGCTCTCAACTTTAACAACTTCGTCAAGAAGCTCCTGAGCAGCCTTCAAGTACTTTGACCCCAGAATAGCACTTTGCGTACTCGAGTTAATTCCACTTGATGTTACAACAGAAACTGAAGACGGAGAGCTCTCAGTAACTTGCCCTTGCTGTAGTCCTCGCCCTTTATGAAGATCATCAACTTCAATACTATTGTTATTATTATTAATTGGCCTGTTATAAGCTGCTACTTGCTGTGAAGAAAGAGACAGTGACAAGCCCTGCTGCCTATTTGGCACCGACGCCACCGGCCGAAGCAATCCCAACGGAGCAGAAGAGTTACTAGCAGCAGCAGCTAAAGAAGCCATATGGGTTTGGTTATTTTGGGATGAATTTTGATCTATTGAGCTCCACAAGTCGTAGTGAACACCTCCTCCGGGGATGTTGTCTTGATGATCATGAGATGATGATGCAGCATGCGGAAGTGGTATGCCGACGAGCGGTTGCTGCTGCTGGTGGTGATCGTTAGACGGCGGCGCGTGGGATAAGTTTACCGGGTTCAGAAGGAGCGTGTTGTTGGGAAGGGACGTTGTGTAATCATAGCTGGGGTTCATGAGATACAGCGTTTGCATCCCGGCGCCATCACCAGCTTGGATTTCTGAAGGGTTCAAATGAAAGTACGTTGCCATAATAATTTATCTCAAATAAGCTTGAATTGGAATACCCAGAAGCCCAGCTATCTCGTTGCTATAAACTGATTCTGCATGAGCATAATCTACAAAAAAACAAATTAGACGACCGTTCCATGTAAGTTTTTCTCTTTTTCAGAAACCAATAACAAAAGTACAAGAGCATGAAATTCTAAAAAATTAAGCTAAAAATGTGAAAGAGAATTGCTTGAAAGCTACAAATGAACTATGAATGAATAAAATAAAAACAATGGAAAAGAAAGCCGTAAAAGGGAATTGATAATAATAATAAGTTGCAGAGAGTACCGGGTGCAAGTACAGTACCATATATATGTCAAATTATGAAAAATAATCACACGAGGCAGAAATCTTTTTGGGATTGAGGGGTTGCTGCCGATCTTGTCAGAGCTGATTTCTGCAGCCATATTTTTCTTCAAAGTGAAAATGATAATATATAAAAGAGAGATGCAGATGAGGTTGAGGTTAAAAATGAAAAGAGTCCAAAAATGATAACAGTGCTTTGGTGATCTTTTTTCTTTTATTTGTAAAAAGTTAAAAGAAAAGAAAAAAAAGAAATTGATTGACTGTTCATAAATTCGTTATATTATTATTATTTTAATCCCATATATTATCTCTATTTGTGTATGTTAGGTACTTGCGATGTGGTGGAAAATTAACAAGCTAGCTGGAAAATTCGAGTGATTTGAGATTTCTTTTCAACTCATTTTGATGCAGGCACGTTCGATAAGGAAGATGTGTAAAAAATAAAAATAAAAATAAAAACTATTGAGTGGGTCAATAGAGAACAAGCAGACAGCTGCAAAACGAGGAAACGTCCACTTCCACCAGAGGGTTTAATAATAGAGATGAGTAGATTAGTTTTAATTACAGCTCTTTTATGAATAAATCTTCGCCTTGCATCTACAATTTATTTTAATTTTTTTAAATTTATTAATGTTGGATTTTTGTGTGGTTGGATGTAACAGTTTGAAGATAAAGCATTTGGAGCACAGAAAAAATGCCACAATCTTGAAATCACAGGCACCAATACACATCACACAACAGTCAAGAACAGCCATGCAATCGTTTTCAGTCATGCAGATATTTTAGTTTTTATTTTATTTTTATTATTATTTTTGTATGTTTTCGTACAACGCTATCTTTTAAATTTCGAGTGAAGCTAGCTAAAATCCTGATTATGACAACCGCTAATTATTTTTTTAATTAACACGCATGGATGATTTGGCATTTTTTTAATTTGATTTGAAGGGAAAAAAAAAAGAGATGAAAGGAAAAGAGAGTAAAGACATAAAGGGAGATGAGATGAATATATGAAACTAAATAATGAAATTTATATTGACCATCTTTTTTTTCTTTTCAATCACTCTCTCCTTCTCATTTTTCCGCTCCCCTCTCATTTCTTCCATTCAAACTTAGGCAAGTATTCTGTTGTTTAAAAAAAACTAATAACATCTCATTTATTTAATCTAACGAGGGTAATAGTAATCTTTCGATTAATGTGTACATTGGTGATCCTCGTTACCGCTGAGTTTTTTTTCAAAATAAAAAATTGGGAACACATGGCATAAAATCTTTATTTCGGAGAGCATTAGATTCAAAATTTTATTTAAATCACAAATTAATTAAATTCTTTAAATCTTATGTGCAAGATTTAGATTTATTAAATGAGATATACATGGAAAAAGATCAAAGATTGTTTATGCATAGATCAGGATTCCTCCTAATCTAAAATTAATTTCTATAATTGTTTAAAATTTAGTGTTAAAAATACATTATATGTTCATGCATAATCAAGATTTATTACTTCATTGCTTACTTTCTTTTTCTGCAACGATCAATTACATCTATGTATTTACTAAAATAAAAACACGAGAGAATCCTAATTAACTATTAACTATAAAAATGTAATTAAATTTTTTTTACTCATTTTTTTTAACCAATCATAAGACTATGTATCAATTACGTGCTAACAATATGACATAGGAATTTCCCAAATTTAATACTAGATTGACAGGAGTTCTGGCACCTAGTTAACGTGAGCTTCTCCTTCTCAATCTAGACTCTAGGGTTCCATTAAAATAAATGTCGATCAATTTATTAAACCATAATTGGCATTGAGTTTCCCACTCTTAAAGGACTCCATTCATTACAGTCTCTTTCGTTTGATGGTAAGGGCTCTGCTGCCTATCATTATACGACAAGTTATCGAAATTAATAATTACAACAATAATAAAAAGGCAGAGATTACCAAGTCCTTCGTCATTGACAGAATCAATTATTAATAAAAAAAATGTAAGTCGGATGGGTTAGCTTAGAACAGAGGTGACAAGTGTGCTTCCACTTGGATAATTATCATCATTGTTAACTATTTTATTAACCTTAATTACTATGGATACCTTATCAACTAACTAGTGGAAAAGAGATTAAAAAATACGATCGAAAGAAGGGATTAAAGCCATTTCTAGATAGCCACGATGGGTACAGGCTGGGACTCTTTGTAGTGAGGCCGGTCTTTATAAATTAATAACATTTTACCAATCTCTCTCACTGCCTCATCACTACTATAAATTAATCTTTTTATCGTGCATCCTATATGTAAAAATTTAAAAAAAAAAGAGCTTGCCTAAATATACGCGACAAATTACCCAACCATGAAGTATATACAGCAACTAGAACTTTATAACATTTATGATAACGTATCCCGATCGATATTTATAATATTGTATGGCCATGATTTGTTATAATTTTGTTACGAACTCTTGGATGGTAAAGACAGAGGAAAAGGTTTTGTCAAGGAGAAAAGTTTTCTTGGTGAGAATTTCTGGGGATAATGATGTAGCCATGGAGATGATCAGAAAGTGGTATGTTGTAGAAAACAGGGTGAGAGGATTTTTTACCACATCACCTCATATCCCTTCCATTGGACCAACATATCATCCATTTGCCGCCATACTTTCCCCTATTCGATAGCATAAACCATCCAAGTTATTTGGTATGATATATACTCTTTTTAGAAATAATCCATTGCCTTCCCCAATATCCTCAATTTCAAAGGTAAAATTATTCCCAAAAAGATCTGTCAGCACCTCCACCCTCAACTTCCTCCAAAGCTTCTACCCAATTCAAGGAAAAACAACCCATACACCAGTTTAGTGCTCACGTAGTTGACCACGCATCTAATCTCCAGTCCAAAATTACCCAACTCGATTCTGAGTTACGAACTATGCTTGCCCAACACTATTATGGCCCAGAATTCGACCGAAAGGAAAGAGAAATCAGAGGCTTAAAAGCTGAGCTTGAATGGCGTGACATATTGAATGAAATGTCCGCTTTTTGGGGTCACAGTGGTGACATGAGGCTGAAGGTCTTTTCTTTGGGTAATTGTGGACTAGAGATTTTGGTAGATCTGTTGCATCTGTGCAGTGATGGAGTCTACTTTGGTCTCAAGTTGTTCAATTCGTAAACTGTCAAAGTCAAAATGACTTTTAAACCACCTTCCAGTGCTCATTTCTGAAGAATATGTAGGGCTTTTTAGATCTGCGAGGTTTAGATGATAATTCCAGATATTTGAATTTCCAACGAGAAAATGTTGAACTTACTTTTTGGAAAGTTGTTGATCTGGAAAGTGAAGCAACTCTTGGGCAATGTGCTCTCCAGACTCTCAAAACCAAAAAATCCTCTCACCCTATTTTCCACAATATACCACTGCTGCTCACTCAATGCTAAGGATCTTGACTTCCATTATAAACGAATGTCTCTACTGTTCTATAATCTTAATGGATTCAATGAGCCAACACTAAAGCATGTCTTATTCAGCTAGTTGAGCATTTTCAAGCCACCACAGATTACTCTTCAGAAAAAAGATGAACTGGAATTCTATTTCTCTCTTGGCAAAATCTTCCAGCTTGCCAAAACTTGTCTTGACAAACTTTGCGAACAAAAGCAGTTTCATACTCAAAATCAACCTCATCAGTTCAGGGTTGCCATAAAGTTTATATGTCTAGCTAAGATCAATACTTAGTCAATATAAGACTTTCTTGCAAGCTAAATTTTTGTCTTGTTAGCTTCTATAGACTTAATTAGTGTTTGGACATAAAATTCTGAATTAATATGAGATTATCTCGTTTAGTTTATATTCTCAATTCAAAATTATTCTCAACCAATATTAGATTATCTAATTAACAACTTTCCTATCCTCGTCACAAAGAAATATAGCATGGACATACTTATATACGAGCTACACCTAATTTATGCTCAAAAGCTAACTCATGAGTTGCCTATTACCTCTAATTTATATATTTAGTCTAATATCTATTTGTAACAGCAACATCACTAAGACATTAATTGTTAATTAACAAAAATCTGATCTATTTTTGACAGCAACATCACTAAGACATTAATTATTATTTAACATAAAATCTGATCTGTTATAAAAAATTGAAAATTCTAATACACAGGATTGAAAATAGTTATGATATGAATACTCTTGCAAAAAAATGAGAAATCGTTGATGCAAAACTTAAATTATCTCGGCAGAGTCACTGCAACAAAACAAACGTGGCTTCATTTGTTTTGAGATCAAGGACCTACTTTAGAGATTTTACCATAAATTATTATGGTGTGAGAGGAATGAAGGAGTAGGCTGCCTTATTTTATATCTTTAATTTTTACTTAGTGTCGACGATTGTAAGGTCACTATTATGGATGTGACTGAAACCCTTATCCAACCAAAATAAACCAATGCAGTGAGTTGCTTTTGCATGGTGGCTAAAATATCATCGTTAACTGGTCCACAAAAGTGCCCGAAGTCAATTTACTCTTTGGGAACATCTGGAGCCCCATCGAAGTTGCATTATCAATCGCATCCTTTGCCTTTTTGCCCATCCATCCACCTCAAGCGTACGCGCCCATCAAATGGAATAATTTCCTAACTAGCTAGCTAGTGCGCATTTTATGAAAAATAATGTGAAATTGTCAATTATCTCATCTCTTTAATTGATTTCTGCCTTATTAACATGAACTAGTCGCTAATGTATTGGCTTGGTATTGCATTTATCATAAGAATTCAATTTTTTTTTTCTTCCACATATGTGGGTGGATTAGAAATCTCCGTAAATGTCAGTGGAAACGAATTTTTTAATTGATTTCAGTGGACCACTGGACTGTACCATACAAATTTATATATTTTGACTCTCCACAAACTTCAGATAATTAAGATATCATGCCAATATTCATACCAACATATACTGAGAAATTCTATGATGAAATCATGAACTTGTAACAAGACTGTATATATACTACACAGGCCAATATGTATTACGAATTTCAAATGAGTATAATCTTCGCCGACAGTGTCGTGTAGCCGGACCCCACTAATAAAGGTGACAAAAAATTAACTAACAAAGAGTAGTTTTACACGCTTGGATATTATCGATATAAGCAGCAAGTGCGCCATTGGAGGATATGAGGGGAAGTTGGATTGATAATTGATTAGCTACAAAATGTGGGTCAATATAGATGTCATTTTCTCACCGAAAGCCCCGTTAAACACGCAAGCGTGGTTTGTTTGGTTTTTCTCCAAATTAATAGGCCCCCTCAAAATGCATTAACATCGCCCACAAACAAACCCTAGCAACCATAGCTAGTAGCGTAGCTAGAATCGCAAATATCTTGCCCGCTTAAATTCTCTTTCTTTACTCCTTATTTATGTTAGACTAAGTTCAAGATTTAACCTAATCTCAATCCCCAAGAACAATATCACTCACGGGAATCTTGATCAAGAATGATTGATTAGTGAATATGAGAATAAAATAAACTAAAATCAAAGATAAAGAAGAAAATAGAACAAAGAAAATTATAGAGGTCAGCCTCACATGGCTTACATTCTCTTGAGACTTAAGACTATTGTCACGGAGTGAGTATTTTGGGCAGCTAATCCGTGCGACACTTAGACAACTTTGCTAAATGTTGCTAAGTAAGTCTAAAACTTCTCGAACTAGAGAAGAGAGCAATGGAGCCGAATAAAAAACTTGTATTGTACAAAGAGATATTACAATGCTTGAGTTGCTTACAAAGCTTGTTGTTGTGTTTGTTGGATGCAAATGCCTAATGCAATTCCATTTTTATAGGGAAAGCTTGACAAGCTCTAGAGATTCTAAAGAATTCTATCATTTCTTAACTATTTACATGAGCTAGAATTGTATAGAGAATTCTAGAGTATTTACAAGCTCAATGTGCTAGAGTTGCCTAGAACTTTCCAAAATTGGGCCAAGCTAGCACTCTTAGCCTTGTGTTGGCTCTCTAACCTGAAATTATGGACAATTGGGCTAGTAAATTGGGCGAACCGTAACATCCTCTCCCGCTTAAGCTCGCGGCATCCTCGTCGCGATCTCGTCCTTGCTCCTTTAAGGACTTGTTCCGCGATTTGTCGTTAGTGTTCTTGCACTTCACTCTTGGGGAGGCTCCGCCACTTGCTCCGTATGTGGTTATTTCTTTCTTTCGGTTGGTGTTGCGGCGTCCCCTCTTGTGTTTCCACAACCCTTTATGCTCGGATGGCTTTATGCGTTGCAGCCACTCGTCTCGGTGGGAGCTTCGGAGGCATAGCGTCCTTACCTTTGTCATGGGCGACTTACACTTGTTGTGGGACTTGGCTTGGAGGGCTTTCGGAATCCTCTCCCTTGTAGTGTTGCGGGATGGAGACCAAGTGGTCCGGATTCTTCTTGAATCCTCGTCTGCACTGCATGACCGAGAGCGCCTTTTCTGTGGGTTGTGTGCGCTCAATCGGTACCATGCATGCCTTACTCCTATCAAAGATGCTAAGAGAGTTAGTTGCTAAAAATGGAAAGGCATGTACCTTGTCGAAGAATTCCATGCCAAGGATCATTGCGAAGTCATCCATCGGCACAATCGAGAAGTCGAGCTTCCCATTCCATGTCCCAAGCATAACGTGTGCGCCTCGTGTGGTTCCCACAAATGGCTTAACGGGTGAGTTTACAGCCTTGATAGTGCCTCCATGTTTGCATAATCTTGAGGCCTAGACACTTAGCCTCTTCTCAGAGATGAAGTTGTACGTGGCTCCGGTATCAAGAAGCACACAAACGGTTTGGCCGTTGATGAACACACTTACAAACATGAGCCCTTTTCTTGTAGGTGCTGGTTGGCTCAAGAGCGTGCTAAGGCATTGGAGTGAACCTAATGCCTGTTGGGGTTCCTCCACAGTCGATGTGTGTTGGCCCTTGAGTTGTGTCACAAGGGCATTAAACGACTTTTTCTCCAGGCAGTCGCGCACCCAATGAGGGCTGTTGCAAATGAAGCATGGGCTTCGAGGCTTGGATGGCTTCTCGGACTTACTTTGCCCACCCTTGCCACTTGGAGGCTTTTTCTTGCTCCACTCCTTGCAATTGCGGTCGTTGTCCTCATGACTCTCTCCCCCACCTTGGTCGTAGTTAGACCTCTTGTCCTTGAGCTAGGCGGAGTATTCGGTTAGCGACTCCATAACGGCAATGGCATCGTCAAGTGTTTGAACACTACGCCTATCAAGCTCAATTTTGACCCAATCTTTGAGGCCATCTTGGAAGTAGAAGAGCGAATCCTTGTCGGACATGTTACTTATCTCCAACATAAGGGTAGTGAACTCGTTGATGTAGTCTCACATGTTACCCGTTTGTTTGAGGCGACGTAAGCGCGCTCGCGCTTCCTTCTCCGCATTTCTTAGGGCGAATTGCTTTCGGAGTTCTTGCTGGAATTCGGCCCAAGTGTCGAAGGTGCAAATACCCTTACCCATCTCGCCATGCTTGCGACGCCACCATAGTTGTGCAGCGCCTCTAAGATAAGTGAGTGCAATGCCCACTTTTAATGCCCCATCTCGTACACCCACGGCATCGAAGTATTGATCAAGCCCAAAGAGGAAATTGTCCATGATAGTGGCATTTCGTGTGCCATCGTATGTGTCGGGCTTTGGCATGTCAATGCGCCGCGTATCACTCAAGTTTGCGGCAGCTGGACTTACGGAGAGTGTGCGCTTATGCCATGCCCAATCCGAGCGGACTTCATCCACTTCTGCACGGACAGCACGTAGTTCGTCCTGAACAAAATTACGAAGTTTGAGCAACTCATCATGAAAAGAAAGAAACTCGCCTCGGAGAGTGTTCGCTTGCTCTTGGATAAGAGCCTTTGCTGCCACCGTGAACTCGACGTATTCTCCCTCGAGACCATCTACTCGTTCCTTTAATCCCTCGAAGCTTTCTTGAGCAGCGGACAACGCAATTTCGAGAGTAGTCACACGAGGCTCCAATGCATCCACGGATAGGGCCTTGGACTTGTCGCGAGTCTTGCCTTGGGCGCGCTCTCCCTCACGGCCGCGGCTTGATTCTGATGGAACATCCACCTCAACAACACCCTCTTGTGCTACGTTTGAAGGGTTGGCCATTGCTCGTGAGCTAACTTGCGTGCATGCAAATTTTAGCTCTGATACCACTTGTCGCGGGATAAGTATTTTGCACAGCTAACCCATGCAGTACTTAAACAACTTTGCTGAATGTTGCTAAGTAAGTCTAGAGCTTCTCGAACTAGAGAAGAGAACAATGGAGCCAAATAAAAAACTTGTATTGCACAAAGATAGATAATTAATCGTTTTCAATAAACGGTTCTCCATTATGTTCCAAAATCATCATTTTAACAAAACTTTACAGAACAAACTTTCTGAAAATTATCGGTTAGCCGTTTTAAATAAACGGTTAGCCGTTTACTACACTGATTGCTACAATAAAATTATTTTTTAAATTTACAGTTTGACCCCAAAACTTTATAAACTGTATTATGACCCAAAACGTTATGAAAGTTTATAAATAGGTCTAATTTCAGAATTTCTAAATAATACTTTATTAATCTCAAAACTTTCTGAAATTATGATATAGCCCAAAATGCTATGACCTTTTCAAATAAGTCTTTCTCCAAATTTTCAAGCAATACTTGTTGATTTCAAAGTTTTCAAAATTCTTTCAATTTAAATCATAACTTGCAAAACAACCAAATTCATAAAATCATTTTTTCATTAAATATAAAACCTTTATAATGTGAAAATAATGATTTATTTAAAAAGAAAATAATTTGAGCTTAAAATATTAATCATTCTTAATCTTATTTGTTATCATCAAAATCAATATTATGGAAACATATATGTTAACACCCTGGTTTACTAATAAAGCCCTCATCTTGAGTCTCCACAAGTGAAAATCATTCTCCCTTGTGAATTTTTCCACATCAAGCTTTTAAGTTGCCATCCTTGAGTCAAGAATTAGAGATGTAAGCTCTAATATCAGTTTGTTAGACTAAGATCAGCATTTAACCTAATCTCAATCCCTAAGAACACTATCACACACTGATATATTGATAAAGAATGATTGATTAATGAATATTAGAACAAAATAAACTGAAATCAGAGGTAAAGAACAAATCATAACAAATAGAATTATAGAGGTTCAGCCTCTCATAGCTTATATCCTCTTGAAAATCAAGACTATGCTTGAAATCATTAATGCAGAGAATCAAATGCAAGCTTTCTTGAGATTACAGTGAATTCAATACAACTAATTACAGTCACAAATGAGTTTTATATAGTCCTGGAAGCTTTTGGAAAGGTTGTTTAGAAATCAGCCTCTGATTCTAGGTTTGTTGGCAACAAATCTAGAACCTTTCCTGCTTTTCATAACGGCTTTTAACAGACTTCTCCCATGTGCACAACATGTGCAAGTTTAAATGATCAAAACGACACACATTGCTTGTCGATTTGAGCCTAAATGGGTTAAGTAGTCATGTCGCATGTCACATGGCTTACTTAGCAAATTCATTTGACATGAGAATCATGTCATACACTTCAATTATGCTTTCGGCTGACATGTGGTCTTTGACTTATTATCTTTCTCAACAATGTCGTTTGTTTGTTATGCTTGATTCTGGTTCACCCTCTAACAATTTATTCATTTTAAGATTGTTATAATCTACTGATATTACAATTAAGAGAGAGAGTCTTTAGCACTCTAGGACCATTGTTCTTTATTTATTCACTACTTGTGATATGTGCATAAATATTATCATGATTGATTAAAGTATATACATTACAAAGAGTGAATGAAAAAAAAAAAAAAAAAGCTCCTAAACTACCCAAGACTTTTCCATGAATCTCTTAAAATGTTGAACTCAAAGACTCTTAATACAATTCAAAGGTTTATCAAGTGTAACTAAAAAATATGTGCGGATTAGTGTTAAAGAGCAGAGACCTCTACCTCACAAATAGAAAGATATCCTCAACTTTGTGACGGATTCTTTTCTCTTTATTTAATAACATTAATAGAAAGATATCTCACAATCACCATCAACGTAAGATTAATTATCTTTGTTAGTTTGTTGGCTTCAATTGTAATAGGACCCATCCAACTGCCAACAATTCTTATTATATCCCACTAGTACGTATCATGACCCCGCCAATCTACTTGCGTGGTCATAGGCCGCTGTATATTGTGATGAAATAAACAATAATCTTACGTGTGACGGTGCTGTGAGAGTAGTCCATTAGAACTATGCATGCTTTATATTCATTGATTTGAATGTGCATATGATAACATCAGCGTATTGATTGATTGATTTGAATGGGTATATGACAACATTTTATTAGACTTGAGCAAAAAAATGATGTGGGGATGCTGGTGAGAGCATATCCCACGTAAAGCTTTCCAGTACTTTTCTGATTCGATGCATATAATACGTAATCCAATAAATTGTTGTCATGTTTTACATGTCATGTACTTGCTTGATTTTGTAAGATTTAGATTTTTTAAACATTAATGGCCATGCTGGCTAGACAGGAAACTAAATGTACAAACTCATTTATACGAACTGGAAGTAAATGTGAAAAAACAATGCAGTAAACATGTGTATTGTGGTAATCAAAAAAATGATTTTTTAATATTTACTCGTTCAAAAATTATATGGAAGATATTGTGAGTAGTTGATTTGCATGTTTAATATTACTTCTTCATATATTCATATACTAACAAAGCCTAACACTATGAAAATTGATTGGGTTCCTTCCATTGGTAGTAAAATTCGTTTGGGTGCTTCAAAATACCAATCCCATGCACACGGAAAATTTTGCAAAGTTTGCATACAAAAGCCTTTCTTGAAAGTTAAAATGATAACACAAGGTCGTGAGAGAAGACTCTCCACACATGATGCTAAGAGCTTGCTTTTCACTAAACACTTAATAAGATTTAAATTTAGTCATTAAATTGTTTTAAGTATGTTTTTTACCTTAAGATGTGTTTACATAAATTTAAGTCATTTTTTTTGTAACACTTAATTTGATGCAAGTATTATTTATTACCATGATAAACCATAATATTTTACCTTATTAATTGTAAGTATAAATATGTAAACTAACACAGTATTTTTCATATATTCCACATATGAAAAAATAAAAATAAACATATGTTGGGTTCAAGTCACGTAGTTGGCCCAAAGTCCACATAAATTATAATTAAAGAAAACTTGAAGAGGTTGAATGCAATTTTTCATTAAATATCAGTTTTGAAAAGTGCATTATATGAAAAAGAAAAAGTGGCGGCTTGCATTAATAAAAGTAGCAGAAAAATACAAGAGAGGAAGAGAAGATTTTAATTTTTGATTGAAGTATCAGACCACAAGGTTAATTTTGGTTTCTTCTAAATTTATAAGATAAGTTCTTCGCATCGCCTTTTATAATTTTATTAGATTTAATTTTTTTTATTCTCTCATTAATTATTATTTGAGATACTCACTTATTAAGATATTATTCATATAATATAATTATACATTCAGATATATTTTGATTTTAGTCAAGTTTATATTCATTTAGAATTCAAATGAGAAAACAAAATACTACCTATCTAAACTGCATCAGGATGCATTTTAGGCATCGGGTGGATAGGAGGATGCATTTTCAGCAATGGGGTTTGGATGAGTGTAAGGATAATGGCACACAAATTTCACTGTATTCTTCTCTTAACATTATTCAAAATACAGTAAATCTCTTTATTATAGTGATATTTTATCTAAGAATAACCTCAATATACTTATAAAAGAACTTTAGTCCCAATTTGAGCGAGTTGAATAAATAAAAATAAGCTCCACATGATAATAAGTTATATGTTTTTTGGATCTCGTCTTAAGTAATTTACTTTCACATAATAATAATTTTTTGTACATAGTAAAATATATGTGTTACATTAAAGGTCTGGCATGAAAAAAAATATTTTATAAAATTGTTTGAAACAATCATTTATTCTTTAGAGTTGTTACCACATTTTTAAACTTGCGAGCACAAAATAACTCGCTAGTATGTACATGTTTTTGTTAAAACTAAAATATTTCTAGTTGCTCAAGTATATTTAGGGTTTCATGAAACTGACATTCTCAATTAATTAGTTATTAATGTATTCGCCTCTATATTACTTACAATAAAGATAATTAAATCAAAATAATAATTTTTAAACTAAACCTCTATTACATTTTAATCTCTTTATAATAAAATTAATCGATCCCAATAATATGACTATAAAAAGATTTTAGTGTAGTGTTTTTTCTTTTTCAATGACATAAAGCTTTTTACTGTGGATTTGTACGAAAACCCACCAACATATTAACAAAGACAGCTTGATGTATCTCATTTTAAGAGATTATGCATGGAACTTCTTTTTCTAATCTTTCTGTTTCAATTTAGATATATAAAATATAGCTCTTCCTCACCCACTCCTACACCTGCATTCAAGTCTCACACTCCCAACATATTAATGAAGACAGCTTGACGTATCTCATTTTAAGAGATATACATTAAACTTCTTTCATAATCATTTTGTTTCAATTTAATTATATAAAATATAACTCTTCCCCATCCACTCTAATAAAGATAAAGAATTTAAGGTCTACTTCTAGTTGTAAAAAGCGAATTTTTTTTTTTAATATTCAATATGATAGGTTCAAACTTTAATGAGTAGTGTGGGAGTTAGTAAAAATAAATCTACACTAAACAATTATATGAATTCTAAAAAAATTTATGATGTAATTATAATATTATGTCATAATTATATTCAACCGTTAGATGTCAATAAACTTCATTAATTTAAATATATTTAATGACTAAATACATCAGTGCTTCGGTACAACAATTATACCGAAACCTGATCCGCGAATTCAATATCATTCTTTAGCAATCCGATCGTCAAAATACGCGTGAAGAGAAGGACCCAAAATGGCACATCTACACGCGTCAACTTGAACTCACACTTATAATACGTGGCCCCCGCAGGTTCTCCATATACAACTACAACTCTACAAGTGTCTCTTCAAGAGCACGAACCCGTAAAGCCCGTGATAAGCTTCGATCACCAATGGGGCCCCACGTTAATCAATTGCGTTTTGTCTTGGTAGTTAAATTTTTATTTTTTCAGTTAGATATAAAAAATGATATGATATGGTGAATGGTTCTCTTATATTCTGAATTTTTTTAATAAAATCTCTTTTATAATCTGATTTTTACAAAAAAAATTACTTATTTAATGTTCCGTCAACTTAATATAGTGAAGGCCACAAACCCACCACTAAGCTAAGGTTTTAAAGATTGTTTCATTTTATTTGTTAATTGGTCTATCTATTTCATTTTGTTAAAGGTTTAAAAGATTAGTATTGATCTAATTTTTGTATTGATTATTTTTTATAAAATTTTGATTATTAGTTGTCAATATAATGCACTCGCAACACAAAAGTCAAAGTAGGGAAGTTTTTTATTTTTTTTATTTTTTTTATTCGGGTTAGGTTCAATGTTATCATCTTTTAAGAAATATCATTAATTTTCTTGTTTAGTAGATTTCATCTATAGTTGGAGACAATGCATACCAAAATAACAGGTTAAGTGTCAGTTATCTTATCTATATATCATTATAAATACACATATAACATGTCTTTTATAGATATAATTAGCACAGCTTAGATTAGATGATAAAAAGAATGTCATTGTTGTAAATATGTAGGGTTAGAAACAAATAAAAATGGATAATCCTACTGATACAACAATTCAATTTTCTTCTCATGCATCTATGTGAACGAGATTCAAATCTTATATTTATTAATTTCACACAAAAAATTTTACTGATTAAATTGCTTAACATCGTTAAATTAAATAAAAATTGTGATTACCTTACACTTTAGTAATTTTTCTTTTTTTTTTGGTAAAAAACTTTTGGTAAAAACAGAACAGTGACAAGTAGGGGCGCCAGACCTATACTGTGATAAGGGTTTTAATCGAAATTTAGATTTTTCTAAAACTTTTACAATTAGCCCTTTGATTTCAGAATTTAATTTTTTACCACAAATTTGTAATTTCTTCATTATGGCCCTTTTTGAACCAAAATCCTGGTTACAAACGTATCCTCGATTTGTCAATATGAACTTTAGATCTATTTTAATGTTACATTACATATCTAATTTCATTGATATTACTTACAACCAGAAATCCGTGGAGACTGCCTTTAATTTGTGCATCGACAATAAGTGTAGCCCAAAAAATTTGCTCCAGCAAAAAAGAAATCTATTCTAATAATCTCCCCACATTGCAGCAAGTGGAATTTGAAAACCTACCTCATCTTACGGACCTAAAAAGGTGATTATAAATAAAGGCATGGTCCCATCAATTCTTGTCACAATTTCTCAGCTGTCTATTTTCTCAATTAGCTAATAGCATTATACCCCTTTATTTGGCTTATCTCAATTTTTTTTTATTAGAAAAAAAGTGATTAAATGAATTCCAACAATTAGTGGTGATTTCAGTTTGGGGTCCCATAAACGAGAAGATTATTAGTTCTAATGGCCCCTTTTATCATTTGACTTCATTTTCAACTAGCCAAATAATTAGGCACCAATCAAGCTCCATCACAAGCTCTAAGGCAGAAGGGAAAAGTCTTCTATTATGCGCAACATTTTATCAGCTGGCTCAGCAGGCATGAGTTTTCTCCAAAACCTTCAAAGATTACAAAGGACAAGAGTCAGAAACAACAACTAGTAACATTAAGTGTCCGTAATTAATGGATTTAGATTTAGTACTAAGCTAATGGTCAACTCTTTTTAATCTTTTGTCACACATACATGTATAACAATATAAGATTAAGATTAGTTAATTTTATATCCTACTCAGTAACTATCAATTATATAATTTTAAGAGATTAGTAAAAAAATCAGCTTAACATTAAATCAAGTCCGTAATTAGCATTCTATTTTGCTTCTGTACCACTGTCAAAATTATAGAGAGCTTTGGGTGAAACAACCGTACTATGCCATTCGTGTGATTTGATTATATATGATCATCTATGTTCAATTATATTGAAATTAATCTATTGTGACTTTGATTTTCGTACATAATTGGAGGGAAAATAAGTTCTTGAAAAAAAAAATTTGATGTCTAAAGACCCTTTCCCCTTGGAAAAGATAAAAGTAGACGTAATATTTTCCATAAAGAGGTTTAAAGGTATATACCACTTACATTCTTACTATTTTCATAATAACCAATAACCTTCTTGGCATCATAAGTTCTATAATATTATATTTATTTCTAAATCAAGTTTTATTCGTATTTATTATTAATTAAATAAATCATTATGAATGAAGGTTGAAATAAAAAAAATTTAAATACTAGAAATAAGAATATAAGTTAAGGAGCGAGTGAAAAATTTATTAATAAGATAATTTTTTATATTTTTATTATTTTAAATAATTTTTCTTATAATAAATATATATTTTACATTCTTAAAATAAAATATCGAACAAATAACCACTAATTTGTCCCCCTTTATTTTCCTTTAAATTTCTTACACGTTACACCAAAAGAGATATTGGTTATCATGAAAAAGGCAAGAGAATAAGTGGCGGGGAGAAAACTGGCAATCTCTAGTATTAGAATAATTGCTTTTGTTTATTTTAACTCTTGGGTCTTGTTTTTAGAGTGACAAATTTGCAAAGCAATCTTTTTAACTAAACTTTAACCATATGTTAAAAAATAAATGTTTGCTTTAATAAACTATAACGTTAACATCCACAAGTAACATCAGAAGCATGCTGCCATAAATTATAACAACATACAAATCATTTAATCTCTAAATCTATTCAAGAGTCTCCAATTTACCTCACAAACGGGATTAGGGTGACGGGTTCATGACTTCATGTTCATATTCAACATAATTAAACAAGCAACAAAAGCTAGGTTTTGATTTTGTCTCATAATTTAATCACATAAAAATATTTTTTTACTATATAGAAATTTGTAGAATATAGCACGTAAATGCAACATGATTGGTCTAGCTGATAGCTCAGAAAATTATTAATAAAATAATAGTGATAAATGGTGGATGTTTTCACACGTTGTCCTTGGCATCTTTTTCTAGCTTTTTTTTTTCTTCTTTTTTCTTGTTTCTTTTTATATCTTTAACTTGTTGGTCACAACTTTCTTTTTTAAAGAATTAGTCAAGCAATGATTGACTCTAAAGAGAGTGCATGAACCCGAAAATAAGGAGGGCCACCTCTGTCTTGTCAATTGAAACCAACTTTTTATTTTAACCGAACATGGATCAGATATTCGAACAGTACTAATCAAAAGAGAAGAAAATTAGGAGAATTTTCTTTTTTTTCTAGGAAAAAAAAAAGAGAAATCGAGTCTTTACAAATTTATATTATCAAAAGACGCTACATTGACGACGAGGTATTTTATCTCTCACAAATACATTGTTCTTTCAAAGTCAATCCATGATGCATGAAAAAAGAACGTGAAAAATATTTTTTTCTATAATAAATATATTCATAATCCTCATTTTAATTCATAATTACCATGTTTTTATTTTTATTGGCAACAATATTAAAATATTAAAGGAAACTAATGGATCATTAAACTCAGTGTGCTACCCTTATTGAACAAATTTTTGAGATATCATAGGAAGATTATGATTTGTGATTAAATGGTTATTCAAAGTCATCCATATAAATAAATTATTGTGATATCATGCTAGAGTTAGAAGTTACTAGATTAGACTTAAAAGTTGTTGTAATAGTTTGTAAAAGACATCATTAAAACTCTATTTGATTCTAAATATTTCTTATGTCTGAGTTAAAATGAGTCCCTATAAAATAACTTGCTACAAATATCTCAAACTTCCATCGATTATAAAAATGTTGATAAAAAAATTGGGGTGTAATCGTATGAGATATAAAGAGAATCTAAGTAAAAAAAAAAAATTATGAATATATATAATCAAATCAAACTCTAAGATAACAAAAAAAGTTTCGACTAAAATAAATCATCTCATTTTATATTTTTGAAACCTTTTTAGAAGAAGTATATTGATACATCTTAAATCAAAATGACTTCTTTCATCACCCAAGAGAAAATGAAACAAAAAGTTGTGAGCTCGCTACCAGGCAAGTTGAAATTGCCGCGGCAATTCAGAAGAGATATAAATCTTAAATGCTTTATTTGCAGTATACTCATTGGAATCATCAGGCAACTCTATGTACATGATGATACTGGGAATATGCATGGAGGTGAGCATCAATATACCTGATACATGGAACACTACATCTAATGCTAATATAACCCTATTATATGATGTAATTAATTAGTGGAAACCGTGAGCTTTAAGTGACTTTAGATAATTTCTTAGTTAATTAAATTGACTACTTAGGCACGGGAAACCTCCAAAGAGCTCCTTTATTTAATTCTTCAAGACATAATTAATCTTTGAATTAACATGGGATGCTTCTTTTAGGGTCATTATTGTCATCATAACTTGAACAGTTATCCTTTGATTTTGATACAAAACAAGGTATCTTATATCTATCATTAATCATACCCATGATACTGCAGCGCTATCTTTAATTTGTATGCCGAAAGAGCTAGATGTGACCTCGACAATAACATGAAACTTGTGACATTAAATATATAAAATTAATCTATAAGATGATTACGCCACTTGTCCTCTTAATTTTTCTCTCTTGCAAGAGTACTGCTGCTATTATTATTATTTGATACTGCCCTTCTCAAAGGAAGCTAATTAGTGGTTGCTTCAGAAAGTATAGACAAATCATGTAAATTTAACATAACAAGTGTATTTGATTTTGAAATGAAAATGATATACGCTTCCCTCTCTCTTTGGTCATGTTTCTTGGAACATTTCGAATGACTACATTTTTAAATTATATTAGTTGGGTCACAAAAATGCATATGTGATGTTCCTCATAATGTAGTTTTACAAGGGTCAGTTATAAAAATTACTTATTTATTTTAAATTTAAGTGTTAGTACAACAGTTTTACATAATCAGAAAGTCAATAAAAACTAATAAAATGTAACCATCTAATGATGTCCAGATTATGAGATACTATATACTCATAAAATATCATGGTCATAGTGTAACAGCAATTTTTAAAAGAATTTTTAAGCTGATGCAAAAAAAAAAAAAAATTGACTGTGAAATCATTTTATTTTAAAGAAAGAGAAATTCAAATAATGGCTCGAAAATAATGCTCAATGCGACAAGACTCGTTTACAAATTCCCTGACTCTCACATTGTGCAGGTGTAAGCCCACTTTAGAAAGGCCCTGCCCATGATACGAATTTTTCGGAAAGATATTTATTCAAGGCTGGGCTAAAATTTCGGCCCCAGAAGCCTTTTCAGAACAAACCGGACCTTTCATAATTTTCGTCCATTGTCTAGAAAGAGTAACACAGAAGAAAAACATTAGAACTACTAGTGTTATGGGCAAAAACATGAAAATCAAAACAGAAAATGCAACAATATTGTCATATTTTTTATACCTCTATCACTGAATATGAATTATGCTATCTTGATATTCTCTAATTATGTGAACAATATTGTCATATTTTTTATATCTCTACCACTGAATATGGATTATTTTATCTTGATATTCTCTAATTATGTGATTATGAGTTTTGTAATTCTGAATTCTGTAATCAATTAGATTTTGAAAGTTCAGAACTTAAATAGTCGACTAAGCTTTTCTAATTATGTGATTATCAGTCGTCCATTTTCTCAATTAGCCAATAGCATTATATCCCTTTATTTGGCTTATCTCATAATTTTTTTATTAAAAATTTTGTGAATAATTGAATTGCAACCATTAGTGGTGAACCATTTTAGTTTGATAGCCATGTTTGGGGACCCATAAACGAGAAGATTATTAGTTGTATTGTCTCCTTTTATAATTTGACTTTATTTTGCAACTACCCAAATAATTAGCACCAATCAAGCTCCATCACAAGCTCTAAGGCACAAGCAAAAAGGTAGGGATGGCAAAAAAATTCGGGCCGGCCCAAGCTCAGTACGGTCCAATTGAGGTCCGCAGGTCTGTATATGGGTTTAAAATTGTAATGCCTGGATAAGAACTTAGCAAAAAAGTTTAGATTTGGCCCGGGTTTTTAAAATTTAAAAATTAAAAATAAATTTAATTGAAATAAAAAAACTCAAAAATACTAAATTAGCTTAATTTATTATATTAGTATTTGTTATTTATTAGGTTGTATTACTAATATTTTATGCATTGAACTATTATTCTATTATGTATTAGATAATTATCTTTAATTTAAATATTTTTCTTAATTTAAAAATATTTTATAATTAATGAAAAGTCCAAGCCCCACTTAGGCCCATCTAGGCCTGACCCAAGCCCACAAATTGCCACCCCTAGGAAAAGTCTTCTATTTTGTGCCACGTTTTATTAGCTGGCTCGAAAGGCATGAATTCTCCCCATAACCTTCCAAGATTACAAAGGAAAAGAGTTAGTAACAACAACTAGTAACATTAGGTTTATGTAATTAATGGATTTGGATCTAGTGTTGAGTTGACCTATACTCAACTCTTTATAATCTTTTGTCACATGTATATGTATAATAACTATCAATTGTATATTTTTAAAAGATTAATAAAAAAAAGCTCAGCATTGAATAAATACGTAATTAATATGCTATTTTGCTTCTCTGTCACTATCAGAGGCAGATGCAGCACATGACTAGTGGGGTCTCAAGTCCCCATTGGCCAAAAAAAAGTTAAAAAAATAAAAGAATTTTTTTAATTTTTTAATTAACCCCACTAAATCTATTAAAATAGTCACTATAAAATGTAAAACCCATAAAATTTAAACTTTGACTTTAAAAAAATAAAAAAATATATATTTTAATTAAAAATAATGATAGCCCACTCTCAAAATATTTTATATTCTAAAAAATATGGTTAATTCTTCTAGTTTATATAATAATAGTAGAACGAACATTTTCAGTAATAAAATTCATGAAGGATCATCTTTGGAATCGGATGGGATAAGTGATAGTTTGGTTGTCTCTATAAGAAAAAATAAATTTAATAATATTGATAATGAGTCTATTGCATAATATTTTTAAAATATAAAAATGCGTAGAGAATAATTATAAATATTTTATATATTCAAAATTTTAATTTTTTATATTTTACTATTATTTAATTTAGCCCCCGATAAATTATTTTTTTAGATCCACCACTGGCTACTATCAAAATTATAGAAACATTTGGGTGAAACAAACCTACTATGTCATTCATGTGTTTCCATTATATAATTATATAATCATATTGAAATTGATCCACCGGGACTATGATTTTCATATATAATAGGAGGGAAATAAGTTATTGAAAAAATAATGATGTTCAAAGACCCTTTTGCCTTGAATAAGATAAAAGTGCCCGAAAGATTATCTACAAAAAGATTTAAAGATAAAGCTTTAGTGATAGTATTAGAAGGGAGGTTGCTAGTTTCCCTCTTAAATTTAATATATATCATTTACCGTACTAATATTTTTATAAGAGTCAATTGATAACTCTCTGACACCATAATTTAACAATATTTTTCTTATTTTAAAATATGTTTTTATTCATTATTATTGTTAATTAAATAAATCAAATTAATAGAGATTAAACTAAAAAATTTAAATACTAAAAATAAGAAATCTAGGTTTAAATGTGAATAAAAAAAGTAATAATAAAATATTTTTCTTACATGTTTGTTGTATTTATGCACACGCACGCATACATATTAAGATAAAAATATTGAGCAAATAACATATTTATTCTTTTTTGCCTTCAAAATCTTTACACTAAAAAATAGTGGTTATTATAAAAATAGTAGGAGTATAAATGGTAAATATTAATTTCATTATGGAGAAAACCGTTAATTCTCTGTATTAGAATAATAGCTTTTCTTTATTTTAACTCTTTGGTCTTGCTTCTAGGGTGGTAAATTCGCAAAGCAATCTTCTTAACTAAGCTTTAGGAACCATATTTTAAAAACAAATGTATGCTTTAATAAATTCTAACATTAACGTCCACAAGTAACATCAGAAGCATGCTGCCATAAATTATAAGAACATACAAATAATTCAATCTCTAAATCTATTAGAGAGTCCCCAATTTACCTCACAAACGAGATTAGAGTGATGGGTTCATGAGTTCATGATCATGTTCAATATAATTAAACGCGCACAAAAGCTAGGTTTTTGGTTTTGGCTCATAATTTAATCACATAAACATAATTTTTAGGGTTATTATTATTTCACTATCTCAAAAATTAAAAAATATCAAATGACTATAAAAAATATTGCCCCTTATCATTTTCCTATTATATCCTTACAAAAATATCATTTTACTATTTTTTCGTTACAACTACTAGTCGACCAGTTAGTTGACTAATAAAATATCAATTTTACCTTTCATGATTAAAAAAAATATTTGAAACTTATTTACAAAATCAACTCTTCCACATTTATTAGACCATCCAAGTTTCATTTCCAACTTATTTACAAAATCAACTCTTCTACATTTATTCGACCATCCAAGTTTCATTTCCAACAGTAGGATATAAAAATGGAATCATTAATAAGATAAATTTGTAATCCATTTATAAAAATGGAT